>ALYI01003976.1:0-32392 GCA_001969225.1 Ceriporiopsis andreanae CBS 279.92 | reverse complement strand
TGAATAAGCTGGAACAGAGGCTGCTTTGCAGTAGCGGTGATATTGCCTGTAGGCGAATGGACTGATATCAGCTCACTGCAAACGATAACAGCGAAGATGCGGACGCACGCTAATCGTTGAACATTCTATCTTCAGAGATCTACACGGGCGTGTGACATGGTCACACGGTGGCTCTATGCTAGGCCTGGTCCTCGCCGCTCGTAGTGGAGTCGTCCACGGAGGCGGAATCCGCGGGTTCGACTTCTGGGGTTGGTCTGTCGGGCTCGCCGATAACACTGGCTGCAAAAACTAATTCGGCTTCAAGGCGTGACTCGAGCGCAGTCGTGGTTTGTCCTTGATTGTGGTACATGTTTTCGAAGAGATCCAAAAGAAGACGGGACGCAAGGAGGCAGGGCGCACTACAAAGCAAACGTGTAAGTAAACGTCTCGAGTTCAAACACCGGCTAGATTGGTACCTACAAATTATTGAATTGTAAGAGAAGCCCCGCGAAGCCCTAGAACACGCTGATTAGTTCCAATCTCGATACCATGCCTGAGCGGAAACTATACCGTATTGAAAGAAGTGACATTGAACGCTAGAGCCAGCACGTTGCCTAGAAAGATTGTGCTGTAATGCGCAAGCGCAAGTAAGATATGTGGTGTCCCACGAGACGGCACATGTAGAACTGCCTACCCAAAGTGAATAGTCCCATCACGAAGGAACAGCTCCGAGAGGCTACGCTTTATTCCCACGGCTCGGGCATGGCGATACGTGTCAATTGTCTTCTTCCACGTCAACAAGAGCACCAGTGCATCGCTAATGACTGCACATGCATGCGCCGTTTCCTGCACTACAATGCCGACATCAATTTCTCTAGCGCCGTGTCAAGCGCGACATGAAGTCACGTACGGCTGTCGACGGCATATCAGCATGCTGGATAGTAGGAAGTACAGTAACTAAAGACTCACGGAAGATACACATTCGACGGAATCGTCGTCGGGGTAGTACACCCATGGAAAGGGGGCCCATACGGGGATGGTACCATGGCAGCTGGGGTGACGACTGCGCGGTACTGCATAAACATATAATTCAGTATAAAGCAGCTCATATTTGGGAATGCATGCATTGATGATGGTGTACCCCGAGGATACAAACAGCAGATGGTGCCAAGAGTGGGGTGAAACCGAATCTCGCAGGAGCACTCGGATACGAGTCGGAAAACAAGACGCATAAAAGTGGGCGTTGTAGAGGTGTCCGATGGATGCGGAGACTTACGAGGGTCGCGCCGGGGAACACGAGTGCGAATGGAAGGACAACCAAAGGCGGCCACCAGTTCTTCTCCCAGAGTATCCACACGCGCGCCGCGCTGAACACTGAACAAGGTCGAGAATGCAACGAAAAAACAAAATAAGGGCCGGAATGGCAGAGGAGGAAGAGATCACGCACCCGCAACGGCGACGTTGGCAGTGTTATCAAAGATATTGGAGATCACGAGGATCCGGGAACACCTGATAGAGTTCATATTAGGGACAGTCACAACTAGAGGTCAACTTTGACGGGTGCACTCACGGCTAAGGATGCGACGATACGACGAACATCACCGCACAGTGAGCATGACGGATAAGAAGCATATTACACACTATGAACAGGACCGATGCGTACCGTTAGGGACACCTTCCAAAGTCGCGCGACTGCGAGGACGACTTTGCCTAGGGTGGCGTACCGGATCGCCAAAAACAGGGCTTTTCCAGCGGGCTTGCCGGTGCGGGACCAAATGTACTGTGCTTCGTCGGAGAGCGTGAGGAAGTAGTCATACATAATCAACACTATGAGTATCGCACGAGACGCAATGTACTTGTGAGATGGCTACGAGATGAGAGAACGAGATTACGAACTTGTGGCTCCGGCAGTGCCGTAGATGGAGAGAAGGCTATCAAAGTTTCGAGTTGTGAGGGCAAGCACACTAGTGCGAGTAGCATAAAGGACCGCACTCACAGAGAATCGCTGGGGGTGGAAAAGTTATCAGGCAATAAAAAGAATGACATGAAGTTTTCAGCTCACCTCATAGTAGTCGCTCTCGAAGCTCACTGCTGTCTGAAGCCTCTGGTTTAGAGAATGATGCTATAGACAGTGCACTATTCACTATATATAGTTCCATCCTCGTAGGCGGTGCATTGCTGCTGCAGCACTAGCACGGGAGGCGAGGAAAGCAGGATAAAGACCGCGGCGAATCCCTGACTCACCGCGACGAGGCCCGAGGAGCAAAAAACACCGCACAGAGCAACTGACAGGTCGGATTATCAGAAACCATCCGCGTGTGCAACACCCTAGACTGCTACAGCACGCAGCATGATGAGTATCGGAGAACAGCAGGAAATTACTGGCCGTGAGGTTCGATTCCCTGAGCTGTGAAGTTCACATCGCAGTTTCCGTGCCCCTTACGGTAACAGCACCGTCGAAAGCGATGCGATACATCTCGTCTAGACTTCAGATGCATCATGGTTAGGATGAAAAGGGAGTGTACCACTGGATTTCGGTGTTTGTCTTTGTTTTGATGAGGCTCGGCCGGCCACACGTGCCACGGCAGTCCGGTAATAGACGCTACTTCCTCGACCTGCTCTTCCATGTCCATGCGCTACTCACGCCAACATGCCGAAATCTACACTGCCCTCATGGCGTTCAACAATCAACAGGGTCCAGCAGAAACCTGTACAGCTGTACTCCAGTCGATCTGCAATCACGAAGATTCAAAGACTATCAGACCGCAGCCAGGGACCCTCTGCGGCTCGCTTGCGAACCTTCATAGCATGCATATCCATACACTGGACCTTAATTATTGTGTGCTGATACGTGCACGGTCATCTGTGCTTTAGATTCTACGCCTTCAGGCCTGTCTCCCTAATAACACTGGAACTGGGGTCTACTTCAGATGGTCATGTCAAATATCGTGACGACGACCCTGCACTCTGCATCTCGCGAAGCTGGACCCTTTCCGGCCTGTTTAGTGCTGTAGTTGTTACGGTAAGATGATAATCTGATCATTGACTCGAACCCAAAGCAGAAATAAGCGGGCGACTGGTTGTCAGCGACGCTCGAGGGTAGAAGGCTCATCCTCAGCGCTGCCTATACAGATGAATCGCTGGGTACGTCTGCCCTGCTGTGTTGTATTCACTGAGATACCTGCTCTCAGCTTTTGACTACAAACAGGGACCACTGCTGACCCCTCTGAAGCATCTGCGACATGTATTCACGGTAGATTTTGCTCTGCACTAGGCGATGATTGAGAGGACTGTCAGCAAGCCTGCCAGTGAGCGTTCTCCCATACCGCCGGTTAACGTTACTAAGTCGGCCGCTCGGTCGCTGTATTTTCCATCACTGTAGCTTGTTCGTCCCAGTCAGCCGTATGACCACCGTAACAGCGAAACGTCCAGGGAGTCAGCATCTGCTCCTCGCTAGCGGTGATACCTTTCCTCAGGCGCGGATGCATTCGTGAATCATCGATCTCAGCGAAAACGTGACACGGGCTCAGAAACGGACTCAACTTCGGGAAATTGGAACTATCTTTCCGAGAAGGCTCATGCCAAACGTCGATATCTTGGTGGGACGCAGCGATCCATCAAGCACTGGGTTTGAAGCTTGCTCGACGATTGATGACAGTGGGAGGCGAATAGGCCCAAACCGACTATTGAACGCTTAAGTTGAAACACCTACAATATTTACACCTAAAACGTGAACGCTCCGCTCCGCTTTGATTACTGCTTCAATCTGGAAACCTCCTATAGCAGCATTTGCCGAGTTTGAGGCTGTAGGGTCTGTACGGTTGGGTGAACAGTATCGGCGGTTAATTAACGTGCCTGGCACCTTTGTGCCTGTCTATGTTCGAAAGGGTGAGTAGTATCCGCAATGCACGACTCCGGCTTGATAATGATGACTTTCACTGGGATTGCTCATAGTGAAGACGCTGCCCATCCGAGACTTCGAGTACCATTTTTTCGCGCGGTCGGTGCTGTCAAATTTGGGCGTGAGGGCGCTTGTGGCGTACGTTCCGATAGTTGACCAAATCTTTACGTCCCCTTAACAAGGCTCCCGCCAGGCACACAACCATCGGAAATGTCGTGCTCCGACGCGTCTGCTCGCATTCTTCCTCATTCAATCACCTCGCGTTGATCCTTGTGTTGATCGCAAGGCACCGAGGAGGTTATAAAGTTGCGACTCTGAAATTCTCCTTGTTCAGGAGTTCGACTTTGCTCCTGCCCCCGTTCTACACCATGCTATCTATTTTCCGGGTCGTGTCCTTGCTCCTTATTGCCCTGTCACTCTTTTCAGCTGTGGATGCGTATACTGCGAAACGTGCGCCGGTTGGGAGCAATGGCGAGCGCCTAGCAAAGAGGCTCCCACTCCCTCGTCCAAAGAGATTATACGACCCAAACAGACGTACGTGGTATGTCAATGTTTCTTTCACTGTATTTACAAGGATTTCCTCTATAGGCGTTGTCCGTGCAGATCCCTCTGCCACCCCGACCATCACGAGCTCCGCGAGGTACGTCCGTGACACTTAAGCATGCAGGTGTTCGCTCACCGTTCCGTTGTGACTTAGTGATAGCTCCTCCTCCATGCAGTCCTCGGCGTGAGCACAACGGATATTCATTAACTGCTTCTCGCGGCTAATATTCTTGTGTAGAAGCTCGGACGCTCCGTCGTCTCTATCTTCCGCCTCTGTGACGCCATCTGCGCCGCCATCGTCCTCTCCGTCTCCCCCGCCATCGTCTTCGCCTTCTCCACCACCGTCTTCTACTCCGTCCTCGTCGCCTACTTCCGACTCTTCGAGCCCACCTTCATCGCCCTCGTCAACTCCGTCTGCCACGTAAGTCTCTTTTCCTATCCATAGAACCATACCGCTCATCTGCTACATTTTTTACAGTCCGACGGGCCCCGCGCCAGGTTCAACGTGAGTTGGGTTGCTTGCTCGTGTAGCAGGTGTATGATGACAAGGCCGCATCCGCAGAGTCACTGGCATCATCGCGCTGCACAAGATCGACTCCACCGCCCCGCTTCGCAAGCGCGATATCCTGAAGAAACGCGATACCTTGCTAGGATACATGGGCGCGATAGGTATGGTGACGAGCCTGCCCAACACTCCCTCTAGTCCTTCGGCGTTCCAATACGGGTTCGTCGAGCCTGACCCGCTGGGTTCCGTAACCGAGATCAGTGTATTAACCACAGTGAGCCGTCATCTGCACCATCTGTGTAACCAAAAATTGATAATGTCGCGGCTTCTTACTAGTCATATACTACGGCAAAGTTGGGTCTGTTCACATTCGGAGGCGGCCCGTCATTCGTTCTAGGCGCCGGGTACAACATTCATTCCTGAGCTTTATCTTCGCCTGGCTGATTATATTTCTAGGAACCGAGATTATGTCGTCCTTTCAAACGCATTTGGACACAGTACGTTTCACTTCTCTCGCCGTGTTGAACCTCTGTAACGTATATCTCTAATACCAGCGGCCGCGGGAGCTCTAACCGCTACTTATATGTCCGGAGTTGGTGGCAGGCAAGGATATGCGAAGACCACTGTCGTAAGCTATAGGTTTCCGGTGTGGAGATGGATACTGATCGATCACTGATCACCTCCTAGTTCGTCGTGGACCCAGACACCAACGAGATCACCATCCAATGGACGAACCCTGACGGCAGTAAGACGATCTATCCTGGCCGCTTTGGACACGCTGATAATCTTCATTGTCTGTTCAGGTATCCCCACCACATATGTCGTGGAATTCTCCAACCCTCAATGGAGCTATGGTATCTTCATCACCGGCGACCTATCGACCCTCGCGTCCCAGCTCGGAACCACGGTCGCTTCCCTGAACGTCGTCGTAAGTTCTACGCAATATCCTGCGGCAAATCGATCTGACGTGTGATGCTGCGTAGCGTCTGTACCTGACCGATGTGGCAGCCGCCCCGTGAGCAACGGATATCCTCAGTGAATATAGAGAATGCAGAGAAGTATCGTCGCAACTGGACCCTTGGGCATGCATGATTAGTACCTTCGCTCCTTGCTGGTGTCTGTCCCTACATAGGCCCATGAACATTTCTACCCTCTATCCGCTCTCTACTATTGGTCATTCATTGTACATACTTTACATTCTTGATTATTTGTGCTCTACTATTGCGAGGAAATTTCGTGCGCGACGATGTCCTTCTCCGAGGGTGATTGCGCTGACCATTCAATGTCGCGTTTGGTGTCTGTCCTCTGTCCGGCTTCATCTTTCGAAAATTCCTGGATGCATTTCTAGTTGAGCACAAGGTGCTAAATGCTCGATTACGAAAAGCCCTTACTCTCGAGTCAGGCGTCGACAAAGCATCAGACGCCGCCGGGGACGGCACGCCAAATCTGGGGGACTCAGGGTATGGCCCTACTTGATTGGAGGTCAAAAAGACACTAGTTAGACGCATTGGGATGCTCGTTGATTTCGCACTGTGCACGGTTGTTGGGAAGTCGATCGGGCGTCGATTTAGAGTCGCCAAAAAGGAGTTCGTGTACAGCTTTGCTAATGGGATGTTAAAGACCAGGTATCTGTGGAGAACAATCAGCTTTGACCTCCGCAAGCGAACCTATTAACGAGCTCACAGGCCTGTCGGCTGCGCAGCTTTGAGTGAACAACGGTCATCTGTGCGAGTGCAACAAGAAAAACATACCGACGCAAGAAACGCGATTAAGTTCGCGGTGGCGCAAACAGTAACCAACAAGCCGTTGGTAACAGTCACTGGACGCTCTGAGCCATTCGCACGTTTTGACTGTCACTATACGACTCACTCCGAGTGATTTTCTGAATCAACTTATCGGTGAGTGCAGTCCCGGTTCTGTTTTTGTGCTGCATATATGGTTGAATGTATCAGAAATGGGACGCGTTTTTGGCATTGGTGAGCGTACCAGATATGTCGTCAATGTGACAGTTATAGTGGTGTCGCAGACCAACGCTGAGGACAACCAAAAAATCATGACAGCTCGGTATCGATGAAAGTCGAGGAAGTTTGACGTGAAATGAAGCGCGACGGCGGTACCAACGCCGCCACCTAGCAGTGCAGTCACCAGTGCTAGGTTAGCATTATGTCCCCGATGAACATGAGAGGGCGGCAGACGCACCGATGGATCCCAGTGCCGTTACCCGAATGAGCCACACAACCCAGGTGTTGCCTGTGAGAATCTTGATCCTGGACGCAAAGACCAGCTGCACTATCGTCGCAATGATCCCCTGGAATGAGTTCAACAAGAGGTATTTCAGCTGGCTCACTGAGACTGGGACTCACGACCATGGCGGGATCTATTGGTCCCCGCAACTCCGAGTAAGCTTAACCTTGTGCAGCCGACACCTGTGATCCGACTGACCTGTTGCGAACACTGAGAACGCCCGACATCAGCTTATGCACTGAGTTCAAATGAGTCAACTGACCCCAATTTGTCGCCACGGAGGCAGACGCGTCCACTTTGCGGCCATCAGCAGACAAGTACGGTGGTGAGTTTTAGGTACATACTGTAGTGGGTTATGAATACGTCGTATATCCAGTATATGTCAAAGACGGTGTTCAGCGTATCAGCGAAGAGTAACACGAAAACCTGTGAGGTATCTGTCTCAGAGACTCGTCCGCCGCGACGAGCAGTCAAACTCACGATAACTTTGATTCCACGAGGATCTCTGTAGTGACAGCGATTTGTATGAGAAGAGTGCGAAAGCGTGATTTATGTGTGACATACCGAGGGAACGTATTGTAGTAATGGCAGCATTGCAGGCCCATGACGCCATGTAGCAGGACGTTGAGAAAGACACCAATGAGCGCAGGCCCTAGCCTGTAGGTGACATAAATCCCTTACTCGGCAATCCATGAGGAATATTGCGGCTTACGTGGTTGACTCAGTGGGGGACATCAGAGGGGTGGAAGACGTTGGGATCACTGGATATCGTCCCTCGTGCCCGGTTTATATTTTTGAGACCACATGGGTCATGACGACTTCGTGGCAACTGCAAGTATTCTGGAAGGCAACCGACTTGAACGAATTAAGTGCTTGAAACGTTTGATGTCAGACGAGAGGACGCGCTATTTGATACCACAGCGGGACATTGAAGATTGAGATCATTGGAGGAGATGGACACAGCCGGAATGGCGAACCTAATCACTGGCCGCCGCCCGAGCAAATCTACAATGGGAGCTGGCATTGTCCGTGCAAACTCGAGCGCGCTTGCTACTCGCCAGACAAAGTGTAGGCAGTAGACGTCAAACATTGACCACTGGTTTATGACGGGTGCGGCAGGGAGTATAGAGCTGTAGAAGAGACGTTGTTGCCGTCTCTTTCAATCCTGGCCTTGTCTGAAGATAATTCCAACCTACCAATAAGACATCAGCGTCAACCTCGATGAGTGATCAATATCGATCAATCATCACCGTGGCTATGCTCGCCTCTTGAAAAACCGGTCGACGGGAGGATACCGTGTATGCCTCAGATGTGAACCATGCGCACTGTCCCGCGAAGCCAGTGGCAGCGATGACACTGACAGGATCAGCCGTACCCCCGCGAAGCTACACTTGTGTGCCGCAACAACGTCAGAACTGTCAATTGTGCTTGGCAACGACCATGAGAGCGCTGCTCAGCGCGCTGCCAACCAAGACAAGAATCAATTCATGTGGCGTGACCAGAAAGACAGATACACGTATTATCGCGCGTAGTCCGCCGAAGCAACTCGTTGATATTTCTTGCCTGCTCAAGAATCCTGGGTCGGTAATGGCAAAGAGCACCTAACCGAATTATCGTGACTGTGACTCTCGTGCTACAATGGGCGCAAATCAAAGGACATCGTCTGTTTGATAGCGAGGTCTAGAACAAGCTTGCGCGCTGTCGAGTTCGCCACCGGCCCAGAAACCTGGAGAAGTATCAGATGCAAATATTGCTAGTAGGTAGATGGACAGATATGATACAGACGTGTTCGTCAGCACAAAATTTCGGTAGATCGGTAATACATGTAACGTACAGTTGCTTGCCCTTATGTTCTTGCGGTACGAGTGTCATTTGCGTGCTAGCGAAAGCAAAGACTCGGACTGTCCCCGGCGGGCCCCGAGCAACAAGAGCGCAGGAGTTTGATCGCGTTCGTACTGGAGAAAGACTTGATGGGACCTATCCAGGCTCGTCCACAAGACCTTCACTGGGTATGAAGCGAGCATGAAGGCACAATGCCGGCATAGAGACCATGAGTCACGGTTCAGACATTGCGATCTATTTGGTTCTATTTGGCCACTTCTCACGAGCACCTGACTTTGCGCCACTATGGTCCTGACGGCGAGGGCGGGCACCAATGGTAAACAGGCCAGGCAGTATTCCTATTGTCCAGCAGCTCTTGATAGCGCACCGTCCGTTATACAGACACTCTGGCACAATACTGGGTTCTAGATATGTGACATTAACGCACAGCGATACTCTTTTCTGAGGGCGAGTGCGCTGCCCATTCAATATCATGTTTGGTGTCTGTGCCTATCGTCTGCTCAGCGTGAAGTTGTGCAAAGATCTGGAGCGTTCTGCATCAGCGTTGAATAACGAGGGTCGCAGATGCGAAGGACATACCATTGACCTCGGCGATGGAGCCAAATCCTCAGATGTCGAGGGAGACGTGCCGTCCGACCCAGCGTGCCGTTTGATTGAGTCTGAGTGAGAGGCATTGGTCAGACGCATTGGTACATTGTTTGCCTTTGAGGTCATGGTGGCTCCCGGGAAGTCAATGGGACGTCTGTTCAACATCGAAACAAAAGAGTTTGTGTACAGCTTCACTAGGGGAAAGTTGAAGAGCAAATATCTAAGTTCTCGATCAGTTTTTACTCTCCCGACAAGTACTGATATTCTTACAGGCCTGTTGGCTGTAAGGAGACAGACATCATCTCGTCAACATTTTTGACGACGCTAAGGCGGTACGAAGGTGGCATACCGACACAAGAAATGCGATCAGGTTGGCAGCTGCACAGACAGTGACCAGCAACCCATTTGTTACAGTCACTTGAGGGAATCAGCTATCTGTCATCAACTTCTGACCGCTGCTAATGGACCTACTTCGAGTAATCTTGGAAACAAACCCTTCGGTCACTGGTAAGCCGGTTCTGTGCCGGTGCTGCATGCGCGAACTCGAACGTCAGGGACGAATAGAAAATTACGAGGAAAGCATACATACGAGATATGATGTCAACGCCACCGTAATGGTGCCGTCGCAAACTAACGCCGAGACCAGCCAGACGATCATGACCGCCTCGTATCGGTGAAAGTCGAGGAAACTGGAGGTGAAATGTAGGGCGATGGCAGTACCCACGCCGCCGACTGTGATGCAGTATTAGGTCAACACTGATTTGGGTGGAGCAGCGCAGACTCGCCCATAGATCCCAGTGCGGTGATGCGGATGAACCACACGACCAAAATGTTGCCTGTGAGAACTTGTATTCTCCAAGCGTACACAAGTTGCACCATGGTGGCGATAATGCCCTATGAAACGAAATTAAATCTGCGTGTGTCGAGACAGTCGGCAGCCGGGACTGACCACCATCGCGGGATCTAATGGAGGGCAACTTCCGATCAGCTTGTGCCGCATACGTCTGAGAAAACGCTGACCTGTCGCCAGTACTGCAAACACGTGAGATCAGATAGAAAAGCTAGGGTGTATGGGACAACGCACTCCAATTTGTCGCCACAGACACGGACGGGTTCACTTTGGATCCGTTAGCGACAAGACCAGGTGATAAAGATCAAATACGTACTGGAGTGATTAATGAATAGATCGTATATCCAGTATACGTCGAAGACTGAGTTGACCAAATCAGCGAAAAGAAACACGCCGACCTGTGATGCGTGTATCAGCAGAGGAAATTGTCTGATAACGAGCTGTACACACTAATATTCTTGTTCCGCGCGAGTCACTGAGAGGCAATGTGTATGAAGACGATGCAATCGTGAGAACTATAAGAAGCGTACTCGGGGAAGGTATGGTAGTAGTGACAGCACTGCAAACCCATCGCGCCGTATAGCATGACATTGAGAAAGACACCAATGAGCGGGGGCCCTAGGCTATAAGCGGTATGAGTTCTTCTTGCTACGATGATTCGTTCTACACGAGAGTGAAGAACACCTACGCCATAGCTTCGTTTGCTGGCATCGCAGATCGAGCGAGGGCAGGGTGAGATAGCTCACAAGTGTCGCAAGTCTTATAAGTACTTCGGCGCCCCACGAATCCGAAGGGCTTCCCGCCAGCCGACGGGTTCCCGGGAAGCAACGTCGTTCGAAACCGTCGATATTGGACAAGGACCACCGTCCTTGATATTTACGGAAAGACCATGATGATTGAGATCACGAAGCAGATGGCTGTGACCGTCATTAGGTCGTTGACGCCAGGGTGCGACAACGATGCGATCTGTCACCGCCGTCACTGCAAACTCAGACACAGCTGCTGCAATTCGCCGAATACGCCGCTAGTTGTCGTCGTTGACGTCGAAGACTTCTTTACGTCGCGCGCAACAGCAATAGCGTCGGTTGTGTCTTGGTTTCGCAGCAGTTCTTGTTGGTCCCGGGACCTGTAAATCGTATATCAGTATCGACTTCGACTTCGACGGCCCTCATCAACATCACTATAGCTATGATGTTCTTCAAGAAACCGGACAGCCCGGAGATGCTGGGAATGCCTAGATGAACGGACCACAGAACCATTGCGTCAAGAAGCTCAGCGAGGACACTGGCAGAATCTTCCGACCACATGCTACGCTGCTAAAAGCATGATACGCAACAACTGCGTCAGAGGTACGAATCACACCTTGCTATGGCCACGAGGCCGACACAGCTTACTGTCAAATTGGAACGTTATTAGTGCAACTATGGCCAGTGGCTCGTCGTACCAGTCTTGAGGAGGCAAGTGGTCAGGCAAGTCCGTGATTCGAGCACCACCGTAAATGCGGAGCGCTGATAGCGACGGTTCTGGAATGTGCAATCCTGATCATATATCACTTTCGCCTCCCAGTAGAGCCAGACTTTTCCCCGGTCTTGAGACGGACGGCCTCTCACGATGGTTCGCGGTTCCCACAATCTTATAGTGAGAATTTGAATGTCAATGATGCTGTGAAGATTGGTGTTATGGTGTATTAAAATAGAATGTAGGACACGTCGACGCACCACGATATCTAATACCCGAAGGTAGCGGGTATGGGGCCGACGAGTGCTCATCCGTGCACAAACGGGCATTCCAATAAGATGGACCACCCATGTGAATCTTCGGCTCCCATGTAGCGAACTCGCACATGGTAGAGTAGGGAAGGCTTGAGCAATCTAGAAATTGCCAACTCGAGAAATCGCGAATTCGAGAATTCCGCAAACCGTTCAGGACCAGAAGAGCGCCCAAAAGCCGACCTGGGATACATTGACGTGCGTAAGAGGGATACTTCTTGTCTTTGTAACACGTATGTGCGAGCCACTACCTTGATCCCCAAGCAGTCAGTGTTGATGCCACGGCATAGGAGACCTGACCAGAGTGGCTCGGAATACTGAGCTGACAGTTGAAGTTTTCGCCAGATCATCAAGGTATTGGTCTGGTGCTTTTCAGCACCAAGTTGTGATAAATTGGCGTGGACGAAAGATTCAGAGAGGTAATTACTGCCTCAGAAATGCGGAGATCCATCAGGACTGTTGAAGGTGTGTCGGAAGATTTCATGAAAGAGCAAGTCCGAGGGATTTTGGCGGGCGCCAACGGCCAACTCTAAATTATTGCTGCCACGTGCCGGCCAGCGTGCGGAGATCCAATCGGGGACAGTGCCGTCAGCCGCAGGGGCAGCGCCTTTCACACAGGTCAAACCTGAACTTGTTCGACTTGTTCGCTTTCTTCCTCTACACGTCCCCCCTCCGCCCATCCCAGCCACTATAATGGTGAATTTGCCTTCAATTTATGTCTTTTGGTTGCCCACACCCTCTGACGCGGTCTATCTAGTCTGTGAAACCCGCTGTCATGCGCCGGGTTTTGAAAGAACTCGCCGAGCTCCAAACGAGTCCCCCAGAAGGAATTCGCGTAGTAACGAGCGAGGCAAATATGCTCGACGTGACGGGAATCATTGAGGGCCCAGGTGCGCGCATAAAGGCTCGTTTTGTGGTGAAAGAGAAGTTCTGAGACACGCGTTAGAGGGTACCCCTTACGCTGGTGGTTTCTTCCGCGTAAAGTTCCGCTTCACAGAAGAGTTTCCCGCGGCGCCTCCAAAGTGTACGCACTCTTGTAACCTTCTTTTATGTGTCGCATTGACCGAGTTTCTTATAGGCTGGGTTGTGACCAAGATCTTTCACCCTAATGTGGGTCCCGCTGGCAGATCTGTGTGAACACGTTGAAGAAGGACTGGAAATCCTCCTACGGTATCGGCCACATCCTTGTGACAGTCAAATGCCTCTTGATATACCCAAATCCCGAAAGTGCGCTCGACGAAGAGGCAGGAAAATTGTTACTTGAGAATTACAACGACTACTGCTCTCGCGCGCGTCTCATTACCAGCGTGCACGCTACCCCAAAGGTGAGCCCACCGCGTCCTACTTGCGTATCTCGAGTTCTTACGCGTCTCATTCTCTTCTAGTCTCGCCCACCAGAATTCGCCACCGAGACCTGCTCGCCGTCGTCGAGTAAGAGCGCCGCGTCGACTACCACGTGTTCCGCCACGGTCTCGTCAACATCGATTAGCAAACCTCTTTCGTCTTCAAACGGCATCTCCTCGATTACTAGTTCACCGACGAATGAGAACGAGAAAACCACGGGCAGCAGCAAGGGGCGGCTGACCTCGCCCGCGCCCTTGGGTGTCTCTGACTCCAACGTTGCCGTTACCGTGAGCGGTACAAGACCCCTCGCCACTGGGACAAAGGCTGTAAAACGCACAGCGACTACCGGTCTTTCGGGCGCTGAGAAGCGGAAGAAGGCACTCAAGCGGTTGTAAAGGACTGTCGTATTCGTCTATTGCGTGGTCTCCTCCTCCTGACACAGACGTTGTGGCTGGCTGAAAGCGGCGGTACACCCGACTTTTCATCCTCATATTTTCACCTCGGATTTCTGCATCGTGCTGTGATTGTGCTTGTCTCCGCTGTTCGTGCCCCTCGTAATTATCAGTAGTACTTAGTTCTATGCGCTCGTTGTACCTTCCTTTCCTTCGGTCGAAAACATACGCTTGTGGTCTCATGGGAATATCACGCCTCGTCTCACGAACCTCATCTCTCACCGCTCATGTCAGGAACGCAGCGCACATGCTGGTGCTAGTTGTCTTCCGTCTTTCACATGTCCTGCCTCGCCATGTATCGGGATCAAGGCTAGTAGGCTATTAGTAGGCTATCACGACGGGTCACGCAGCATGAGGTCGTGACCCGCACTTCACCGCCGGTCGTCGACGTGGTCCCGACCGTTGTTCACGACCATCACGACCTCTGTACACGCGATGTCCTCCTTGCTCTCTTATGTCGACTGGTCACAGCCTTCTTTGTGGATATCGGTCCTGTCCATCGCATTCAACCCATTGGCGTGGAACATCGTCGCTCGGAATGGTGTGTGGTCGTTCGACCTCTTTTCAACCACATCTCGTTGAACCGGATGCTGCGCAGAGTACAGGAACAGGAGTATCACGAAGATGTTTGGCGGGAACGTGCATTCTGGATGCTATTTCCTTGCCGTATGCATCTTCTCTACAGGCATTCTGCGGGACACTCTGTTCGTCTCCCCCTTCTACCCTCACTCATCCATCTCGCTGACGCTTCCTCCCCCCCACTACAGCTACTCTAATGCCCTAAAGTCACAACCGCACCACGCCCTGTTACCAGCACCGCTCAACGTCCTGCTCCCTGCTGTTCTGTTCCTTTGCGGCCAGACGTTCGTCGTGACTTCGACATGGGCGCTGGGCATCACCGGGACGTTCCTCGGCGACTACTTCGGGATCCTGATGGACCACCGCGTTGAGGGATTCCCGTTCAATGTGTTGCGCGATCCGATGTATATTGGGAGCACAATGTGCTTTGCGGCTGGGGCTTTGTGGTGAGTCCTGTGTGATTTCGACTTACGCGTCGCCTGACGTGAACTTGGGCAGGTACGAGCGTCCTGCGGGCCTAGTCATCACCGCGTATGTGTACGCAGTGTACCTGATTGCATTGCGCTTCGAAGGGTGCGTCCATCGTTTATCGTTTTCGTGTACAGAAATCTGATGATACTCGCGGTGCAGCCCGTTCACGGACATGATCTATTCCAACCGGGCGGCGCAGAGGGCGTCGAAGTCCAAAAAGCAGCTCTAGAGGCAGAATAGCACTTCGAAAAGGAGCTTCAGGCAGGACGACACTTAAGCTGCCTGTCTCTTTATATTACGACACTCACGAGCCACAAGAGACTCTCATCAGTCACCGGTCAGTCACATTTACAAGGTCGCCTCAACGGCGGTAGCGCCTCCGTAGTTCACCATATAGGTTATAGGTCGTTCGTAGAATAGATCTAGACATCTCGTCATGCATGTACTCACTGTACTGTTTGCTTTTGCTTCGCGCCCGGTGCGCACATGTCCATCTATCCCCAATGTTTACAGCCATTTTATCACACCGTCGAGCCGTTGTGTGTCACGGGGCGTCCTCGTCGAACTCGTCGAACTCGTACCCATTCACGACCCCATCCCACAGCGCCTTGGTATCCACCTTCGCGTTCAGACGCGCTGCGAGCAAGAACGCGCCACTCAGCTTCCTGTCAGACCATCAGTATTCAAATTCACTACCTCAAGTGGTCGTGTGGTGACGTACCTGTTTAGACTGTACGTCTCCCGGGGCGGCGGTGTAAGCCTGTGCTGGAGCATGACGGGAATCTGAGCGCGGATCTCTGCCGTGATGTCCGCCCAGCGCGAGCCGGGACCGAACGAGAACGGCTGTGGTGTGCCCACTTTGAACGGGGTCGCCAATAGCGACATGCTCTTCACATGTGCGTCGAGCATGACCTGCGTTGCATCGTACATTAGAAAGTCATTGAACAAGGTCGTCGAAAGACAAGACGTACCTCGTCTTCTTTACCAGTCAAATACCCGACCTTGCGGCTCCACTCGACGCACGCGTCCCGGTCATCTGAGGCTGCAGCTTGAAGGAGGCGCAGCCACATGTCGATGAACGCCTTGTCGTACGTGCGCGTCGCGCCAAAGTCGACAAGCTCAACTTTCTGCGTCCGCGCGTTCCACAAGAAGTTTGTCCAATTGGGGTCTGTTTGCATCGCGCGGAAGACGAAGAGCTCGCGTAGGCAGAGGTCGATGATGCGTTGCGCGATCTGCAGAAGGTGTCAGTTGGGCTCCCCGCGTCGGTGGGGAAAGGAATGTATGCTGACAATGTCACGCTCATCCTGGGCCAGGCCCTCGATTACAGACCCGCCGACGCTCGTGCCGTCGACGCGTTCCATGACGAGCACTTGGTCAGTACTTCCATCCCACACCCATGGTACCTACAAATTATCACTTTGAGTTTCAGTCCATACGTCATATGCAAATGGTCTGTGAACGCACATGAAATCGTGTGTCGTTCCCTAGGAATTCTTCCGAGCGGAAGAGGCGGAGGAACGACGCCTCGCGCGTGTAGTTGCACTCATCTGCCAGCTCAGTTTTCATGACCTGCAGCGTGCGATTGAGGAATAGACCGCGCGGTAGAATGCTGCCCGCCGTCAATAGCAGCTAATCGCTGTCAGTAAACGGCGACACTACACGCGCAGGATGCACATACTTTGACGTACCCAAGGTCACTTTCAATCGATTCTCTGATGTTCGGAAACTGGATCTTGACTGCCACAGGCTCGTCTTTGCCTGGACACCTATATTAGCGAACGCTGGACTCAAAGACTTGAACCAAACTGACCCGTAGGCGAGACGCTAGCAGACAAGACAGCTGAATGAACCTGGCCGATCGACGCCGCAGCGAATGGAACACGGTCGAACGACGTGAAGTTTGATAACCAATCTTCACCTAGGGACGACTTCATGACTTGCTAGACAGAAGTAGCGAAGGTCAGCTGCCGTATCTGCGACTCGGTCAAATGCTAGCGCACCTCCATTTGCCAGTCTGGCATGTAGTGCGCACTGTCTTGCACGCGGCGGAAGATGGATTCAATCTCTGGTGGGAGGACGTGGCTGTCTGTCCCAAACGCGGGATGGTAAGCCAGTAATTGCACTTCACTTTCGAAGAAGCGCACCTTGGATAGAGAGAAACTGGCCCAGTTTCAGAGCCGCGCCCCGCATTTTGGTGAGTTTCGATACAAGACGCTTGACATTGCCTTCAGACATCATCAAGGAGCTCTGTGCATGGTCTGTGTGCGCGGGTTAGTGTACTTCACGTCAAAATAATCGTAAGCGTACCATTGTCTGATGTCTGTGTCGATCGACGGAGTAGCTCTGCAGCCGCACCGTAGCCGAGCGACGCAGCTAGACCTATCGAGGATAAGGTGAGTATACGATACATCACAGATGTCGTGATCACCCACCACCGTAATGAAAGAGCCGACCGATGCGCGACGACGGCACTTTCGACGATTTCAATTTGCGCACTGAGATTGGTATAGGCTTCAGAGATTCTGGCTCCGCGGGAGACGCGTGGGTAAGAGGTTCGAGCTCGACGGTGTTTGCGGCTACATCCGGAGTACCTGTCCTCGAAGTAAAGTCTGGCGGTTCCGCGACGATGCGGGCAGCTTGCACGAGAGTAGATGATAAGGTGGTGTCATATATATGCCCCTGTGCCTCGCGTGTTGGTGGTATTGCTGCTGCAGATGGGGTTGTGTCGGATGTTAGCGGGTCGAATGCCAAGGACAACAGAACTTGAGGCGACCGATCCTCTATTCGTTCGTGGGTGGGCTTCAAAAGTGGCTTCACTACATCCGTGGGCGCATCCGCAGTGTGGTTAGACGGGGTTTTCATCACCGCGTCGCGCTCTCGTCTAGTTGGCGATGGACCTTCTCCCATTACTTCATCCCTCGCCCTGCCCCTCACGGCCTCCCTCCCGGTCCGCGTGGTTTGAGCACCGTATACGCCTGAATCCTGTGTCCGTGAGATTTGCGTGGCGCGTATTTCTGCGACATTGCCGAGAACGCGAAGGACGGATTGTGCTACGCACAGAAAGTTGTATCCGGGGCCTGGCGGCATGATTCTAGCTAAGCTCGTAGCGCGGTGAGGGTCTTCCAATAGACAAAAGAAGGTAGCCCGTATACCAAGAAACAGTTACCGAGTCATTAGCGTGAAGTTGCAAATGGGTTTCGAGCTCGTCGTGGCAAGAACAGCTGCAGACTCGGAGGAAGGCAAGCTCGCGCACGCGTGACGGGCGCTCTCACTTTGATCCGTCACGCTTGCCGAGCGGTCGCCCCAACAGACGCTCGCGACATTGCCGTGAGCGCGCCCTTTCCTTCTACCACCACCTCGTCTACACCGCACAGAAAGGGATTCCTTACTCATAAACTCTCAATATTGGGACCCACACACATTCAGTACTTCTGCAATGGCACCTCGCATCGTGTTACCTGCGTCTATGCTAGATACGGACTTGTACAAGGTAAGGTCGCGTTGATTGAGTCAGACTCGGCGAGCTGAGAGGTGTCTAGTTCACCATGCAGCAAGCCGTTCTGGTGCACTTTCCAAACGTGGATTCAGTCTATCACTTTACCCATCGCGACACAGACGTGTTCTTCACCCGAGAATGTTACGAGCTATTCGTGGAGTCCGTCCAGCGTACGTTCGATCACTACCTTCCAAGGCTTATCGACTGACGACCCCAAAAGACTTCGGCAAGCTCGCACTGACAAAACCTGAGCGCGATTGGCTGCGCAAGACATGCCCGTATTTCAAGGAGGAATATCTTGTGTATCTGAACCAGTATCGCTTCAAGCCTGAGCAGGTGAAGGTCACCTTCCACACAAAAGGAGACAATCCGAACCTTGGCAGGCTGCAAATTGAAGCTGAGGGCCCATGGCACGAAGCCATTCTGTGGGAAGTGCCACTCATGGCGGTGCTAAGCGAGATATACTTCACCACCGCCGACACCGACTGGTCGTATGATGGCCTGGAAGGTACGCAGTCTTTTCGTGTACATGTCGCTCCTATAATCTGGCAAACAAAATACAGACAAAACGTACGAGAAGGGCAAGACATATCTGCAAGCAGGCTGCATACTCAGCGAGTTCGGCACGCGGCGCAGGCGGTCGTATTACACGCAGGACGCAGTGGTCAAGACGCTTCTGCGTGTTTCGAAAGACTTCCCAGATACTGGAAAGATCATGGGCACGAGTAACGTACGCCCGTCACGAACTGGCTGCGTGCTCCGCAGCCTCACCCATGCTCCTCATGCTCCTTTAGGTGCACCTTGCGCACAAGTACGATACGGCGCCCATAGGGACGATTGCCCAGTATGTGTACCTGTGCTCCTCGACTGTTCTTCTCCCTGACTGATGATCGGGTTCGTAACAGCGAATGGTACATGGGCGTAAGTACCTTAGCTTCCTCTCGCCTTCACCCTTCGCTCTTCTCTCCCGAGATCCGAGACTCAAACTAACAGATATTGATGTACATTGTGCAGATTGGCGCCATGAAGGGCTACGAGCACGCGAATGGTCTCGCGCTAGATCTCTGGGAGTCGGTCTACCCGGACGCCCTCCACCTCGCGCTCACGGACACGTTCTCCACCGAGGCGTTCTACAAGGTGCCGATTCTCTCACTCGCGTACATCTCGAGTCCACGTCATTGACATACCCCTTGCGTCCACGTCAATCACTCAACTGCTCGTATCACGCGTGTCTAGGACTTCACCGCGGACAAAGCACGTGCGGATCGCTGGACGGGGCTGCGCCAGGATTCGGGCGATCCCTTGGTATTCGCACCGCGCGCCAAGGAGATGTACGACACGCTTGGGATCGACTACCACAAGAAGATGATCATATATTCCGATAATGTGAATGTGGAAAAAGCGTTGGGGATACAGGCGCAGTGCAAGGAGATCGGGATCCCATGTAAGCCGACTGTTCAGTCTCGTCTCTGTCCTCAAACTCAGATGGACATGCACGCAAACCATTCTGCTCGCTGGGTTGCTCCGAAATTGAGCGGCTATCTGAACATCTTGCTGACCATGCCCTTTATCTTTCCGTTGCAGGCTCGTTCGGTGTAGGCACATCGCTGACAAACGACTTCATCAAAAAGTCGAGCGGCGGGACAGAGAAAAGCAAAGCCCTGAATATGGTCATCAAGCTCGCCGGTGTCGACGGGAAGCCCTGTGTGAAAATCAGCGATGAGCTCACGAAAGTAAGTTCCTTCTGTTTCTTTGGGAGTTCTGCTTTGCTTGCCTCCGCGCCCTTTACCTGACTACCTTATCTCTTTTGTTTACGATTTACTGACGTACCTCTCCGGTGATAGAACACGGGTGACGCGGCGACAGTAAGGCAGGTGAAGGCCACATTTGGATTGCCTGCGTAATCTCGAGGTCGAGCAAGCAGAGGGAAGTTGCTCTGTAGCCATAGGTCGACCATATTGGTAAGCTCCGGTTGTAGTCGTAGATATAATATTGTAGCATATGCCATGCAACGATACCAACAGACAACCTACTCTCTGCGCATTGCCAAGGCCGAGATGGAGCCTAACAAAGACAAGGCAAAGACCTCGCCTATTCCTCGAGTTTCTCATGACGACGAGTTTCCTTGGATTTGGGACGATGTATTCGTCTGACGTTGTTAGGCTTCGTACTGAGAGATCAATGGTTTGGCTTCTTCGTAGAGAGAGGTTGTAGCCCCCTCGTCCAAAAGTGGCGGGGCGCTTAAGGGTACTCGCGCCGGCTCTAGACGCCGAAAAGACAGGTTTGAACACAACTCTCCTCCTCCTCCTCATGCAGAGCGCGCCGTGACAGGTTATCGCGACATTTCTCGTACGAACTTTTGCATGCTGTTTTTTGAAGCTTACAGGAGATTTTGAGATACTCCTATCCTTGCGATCCGGCAATTTCCTTTGTCGTTAATGGTCATAACCAGACGATACTACTTAGGCTACTGACTACTTAGGCTACAGAAAACACGCTATAATGTGAGTATTATCCCATTGACCATCGGCTTCTCACATAGTTGACTTGCCAAACGTCCCCAGAAAACATCCTTGTCCCGCGCGCGAATACACACGTCGACACAGCGCGGCGTCTAACCTTCAAAGTCGTAATGGACATTCGAAGCTCATACGAGCTGAATAACACTCACAGCATCGTGGATCCCTATCTCAAGCAGGATTTGCAATATGCTCAAGCCGTTTCCGTTGACGCATGGGCGGATGCAGTGTTCCAACTGCCTGAAGGGCAATTCGTCAAGTGGCAGTCGGAGATTCGCGCCCTCGGTGTCTTCGAGGACGAGAAAATTCAACTGGCTCTACATGATTACAGTATCACGTCAAACGAGATGGCGCGGTATGCACCCTTCACTGCATACTGTAACCGTGCAGTGCAGCTCTGTCGCGGGAAGCTGTCCGGATTGCCGAAGAAAACTCCCATAATCGACTTCACTTTTGTCCCAAACGGCGATAAAGTCATTAGACCTGTGGGGGAGCACGACAGAGTGGGAGCGAAGCGGAAACATGACATCGTATGTGTTTCCCAGTCCGCTGCTAAAGAGCTGAAGAAGGATACGATCGACTGGACCGATATCCACTCCATCGTGGAGCTCAAAAGCAGACTCCCGCTGCTCGCACTGCATAACAGGGAAAGGAAAAAGCGCGGACTTCCACCTTATAAAACAACAGGTGGACCCAAGGTGCGAGAACGCATTTTGGTTCGCGTACGTCACGTTCTGACCGTTCTACTCTTGCAGAAAGGAAAGCTCAAGCGGCAGCCACCGGTTTATAGAGCGGAAGGGGACCTCTTGGCAGCCATCGATGAAGTTGAGACGGCTGCACAACCGAGTGGACTTCGTCCAAAGGAGTCTGACCGCACTGCTGGCACCAGTGCCGCCCTTCAAACGGCCGCATATGCGCTGGAGCCACTTTCATGCACGTTCGGCCTTCGCCTCTTCACTATTTGCATGATACTCAAGGACGAGACACTATCTCTCTGGTTCTACGACGCTGCGGGGATCATCTACACGTCACGATATCTCTCGCTCTTCGAGGATTTTGAAACCTTCACCGCGATCATGGTCGGGCTCGCTCATTGCAACCCCGAACAGCTCGGTATGCTGCCGTACGATCTATTCATTCCTCGTGTACCTTGTCCGCGAGGCTTTCCACCAAAGAGCCTCAGCGAACACAGCTTGTACCTCAACCATCCTGTCACAGGGGCAGAGATATGCGTCACCCCGAACGAGTCCATCTTCACCCAGCACGTTCTAATGGGCCGAAGAACCTTCGTCTATTCCGTGAATACGGACCCTTCCCTCGGCGAGGAAAACATGATCATGAAATTCTCCTACCCTCCGTACACCTGAGCATGAGCTCGTGAACACGGCGAAGCGGAAGAAGATCACAAACCTCCCCAACATTCATCTCTGGGCGGAGGCCCTGAGACTGTCCGACGGCGTTCGAGCCGCCTTCCCGGAGCTCGCAGCCTCGTACCAAGACCGAATATTGCGACTTGTCGTGTATTCAAAATACCTCCCGGTCAAGGAGCTCTTTGTCGAGCGAATGGACCTTATTCCTGTCATGGTTGATCAAATGTTGGATTGTGCGTCCGCTTTCTCCCGTTGCAATCATTGCTAATATGTTGGCGATCTTAGGCCTCCACGATCTGTACTACAAGGCCAATATTCTTCACCGCGATATCAGCCCGAATAACATCATGTACGAGCGCCGCGGCGATGATTACATCTTTCGTCTCATCGACTTCGACATGGCGATCGAGGTCGACCATGAGTCCACAACCACGCATATCGCATCCTCGGCGCACAGAGTCGGTACACTTCCGTATATGGCATACCAGCTCGTCCTAGATGCCTCTCAGTCGACAGAACCTGACTGGACTCCAATCAAACATCTGCTGCGACATGATTTAGAGTCGTTGTACTGGACTGCGACATCGTTCCCCCTAACACTCTTTCAGCAGGAGTTGGCTACGGACGACGCAAAAAAGCTCCTCGAAGTTGTGCAGGAATGGCAAACGGGCGCAAATTTACGCATGATCGCTCGATCCAAGTTGACTTTCTGTACCCAGACCCTGGCGGAGAGTAAAGTGGTGCTTCCCGCCAAAGCCAAATGCCTCGAACGCTGGATCAACGCTTGGACTTTCTGTTTCACGGAGCTTAGAGATGCCCTCTTTCGCGTCGACTACGCCAGCGAACAAGGCTTGCCACTCCCGAATAACTTCGATCAGGAGACAGCTGGTGGGGCATTCCGCCGCGACAGCATCAAGGCGCGGTTGACGCCCTTCATGCCTTTCAAACAGAAGCCAATCGCAGAGTTAGAATCATTCGAGACTAATGCGCTCGACACACCTATTCCCAGTCCCACTCCCGTCCCTCAGGTGATCCGTCAATGTGGGAAATCACCGTGGACCGCCGACTCTGCGGATAACCGCAAGGTCGCGGGACCCGCCGCTCGCGATAATGAGGAAGAAGTGGGCTTGGTGCTCAACCACAAGGGTGCGGTCAGTGTCCCGCGACCACGAGCACGCAGGCGTATAGCGGAAGATCCTGTTCCCCCACCTACGACCTCCTCGAGGGCGACCGCAGCGCCCAGGATCGAGGCAGTTTCAAACTCCAGGGCAGATCCCAAAGCCAAGGTTGCAGTGGAAGCTAAGGGCGTTACCGGGACTAAGCCCGTTCGCACAGAAAGCGTGACCCCAGGATTGAAGGCCTTTCGCTCGGAGACTGCCCCAGAAGCGACGTCGCCTTCTCAGGCTCAGGCACTGCCCAGAACCAAAAAGGTGTTCGAGAAGCCGTTGAATCCTGGTGCAGCTACCGAGGCTGCGACGCCGACGAGAGCTTCTAGCCGTCCGCGTCAACTCCTGCGGGGGAAGAGAGCAAGCCCGACAGTTGAAGATAATCAGGACGTGGAGAAGGAGGTGACCGAGCGACTTCGCCCTCGGCGAAAGACCGTGCATTACAAGTACTAGAATGGTTCATCGTCTCGCATTGTAGTGCGGATTGGCTGACCGTAGTCTATTCTGCGGCCGGGAACGGGCGCTTATAATGTTTCGAGGAATCGATAGACGCTGGACTCTTATCGCGTTTTTCACTCGAACTTCCATCGTGCCTTGGAAGCTTTTTCAAGCTTGGATTCTAAGCTTCGAGCCGCACATTAGGTGTAAAGTAGCACTCTCGCTCAGGATCCTATGTTGCCTGGTGCGTCTCACAGCCTACTGGACGCCGATCCTTGGTTCACGACCTATCACGACTCATCCACCTCGTACACGCGATTCACCAACCCGTTGGAAAGTCACGGTGCGGCGTCATGGAACACACTTCAATTTTATGAGGCAGGGACGAGCATTGGAATACAGCCATGCCTGAAGAATAAGAACGTCCAAGTACCGACGAAACCCCAGCGGAAGCTGTGAGTCGAATCAAGAGGCGGCGATACGCCGACGGGCTTCTCTTTATTTTTCTCTCATCTTCTTCTGCACTATCTGTTCATGATCGTTGAATGGGTTGCATGTCCCAGGTATCGGTGCACGATGACCGAGACTTATGAGGCACTCAGGCGCCCAAGCGATACTAAGCGAGAATAGCCGATCTAAAATTCACGAGGTGCCACACAATCGTGGCTTGCAAGTCGACCTCTACGTTCGCCTTACCCACCCGTAACTCTCTGGTGGGATTCCCCGTCCTCTCATCACTGCTGGAAGTTGCTGATGTTTGTGTTATCGGCGTCAGACTGTGCCTCGATCTCGTTTTCCGCGCCGCAGAACACTAGGGTTTCGCTACGTCCAGAGGCCACAGAGCAGATTGCCTTGCACAAAGGTGTGGGCTGCTCCTTCTTCTATGATTGTATAAATGCTGACATATATCTCAACCCACTCTACCGCACTTGTGGTCGCAGCCCGCCTTGAATTCAGCGAAATCGGCGACTCCAAATACGCCGCCGCAGCGAACATGAGCACCTTTGAGACAACAACTGACTCTGATTTGGGGAAACTCCCTGCAGACAAATCCCTTCTGAAGAACCTCGAAGCCGCTCGTGCGATCACTGTCGATGCATGGGCCTCCGCTGTCTTCGGGTTGCCACCTGGGCGGTTCGCCCAATGGCAGTCGGACATCTGCGATCTCCACCTGCGGCGCGACAGGACTATCCAGACGGCGCTGTTGAAGTACAGCTTATCGAAGAACGAGCGTGGTCGGTACGCTCCATTCGCGACCTACTGCAATCGGGCCATAGCCCTTTGCCGCGGACGGTTGAATGGACTACCGATCGACAACGTTGCCTTCGCTTTTACCGGCGGGGATCACAGGCCTCCTGCAGGACCAACAGACAAGCAGAAGGCGCTGGGAAAGAAATGGACACCCGGCATCGTTGGCGTAGCTCAATCTATCACCAACACGTTGCAGCAATCGAGGTCCATGGATGAGAATGGCGGTGTCGACTGGGCCAATGTCCTGCTCCTAGTACAGCTCAAGTTCCTCGCACCGACTCTGGACCTGTTGAATGAGGAGAGGCAGAACCGAGGGTTGAAAGCGTATAGCCGATATGGAAAAATGGAGGTACATTCTATATCTCTTTCTCTTCCGGCTGATGGCCTTGCTGAGATATTCCTGAACTCAGAAAACCATGAAGCGCTCCACCAAGCCCCTTCAGCGAAGAAACGGCGACCTCTTAGCAGGAATTAATGACCCAGAACTCTACGAACATCGTATTGGTGAGACCGACAGTGTTGCCGGGGTAACTGCAATGCTGCAGGCGGCTGCGTCGATGCTCGAGGTCTTCTCCCACACAAATGGCTCTCGATCGCACGGATTGTGGATAGTCCTGAAGGACGAGACGATGTCTCTTGGAATGGTGGATGCCTCTGGGATCGTGTATACGCCGGAATACCTGTCGCTCTACGAGAACTTCGAGAGGTTCACCGCTGTGATCGTCGGCCTCGCGTCGTGCAACTTCGAGCAATTTGGGCGCTTGCCATCAGACTTGTTCGTTCCTCCGCCCACCTCGAGCCCAGACAAGCCACTGAAAGACTTGAACGGGCACACCGTAAACTTCCGTGACGTGGCTACTGGAAAGACGATGGACATCACTTTGAAGGAATGCATTGTCAACAGACGCGGCCTTGTCGGGAGACGCACCTTCCTTTACACCGTACAGGCAAGTCCGTCGATAGGCACGGTGAAGATGGTGGTCAAGCTGTCGTACCAGGCCCACGACGCGGCTGCGGAACATCGGCTGGTGAACATCGCCCGACAGAGAGAAATTACGAATCTCGTGAAGATACACCTGTGGGCTGACACCTTCGACCTCTCTGGCAGCGTCCGAGCCGCATTCGCGGAACACGGTTCCTTGGATGCTACCGATACCCACGAGCCTAAAATGCTTCGACTGATCGTATACACGGAATACCGGCCTTCTAGCGAGCTCTTTGCCGACAGGATTGAACTAGTTCCTGTTATGGTCGATCAAATGCTCGACTGTAGGTGTCCTCTACCTAGACTCGCGACTTGTAAAGATTATTGCAAACTCACCCCTCGTTCTGATTATCCAGGTCTACATCATCTGTACTACGATGCTCACATCTTGCACCGCGATATCAGCCCAGGGAACATCATGTACGAGCTGCGCGGTGGGGACTACATTTTCCGTCTTGTTGACTTCGACATGGCAATCGAGGTCGGTCACGATGATGAGCTCCAAAGATCCTATGATATCCGCATCTCTCCTCGACAGCACATTGGCACTTTGACGTTTATGGCTCGGGAACTTATCAAAGACAGCGACTTGGCCGGCCGCACTGAGTGGGTCCCCATTCGGCGTCTGCTACGGCACGACTTGGAATCGCTCTACTGGACTTCGGTATCATTCCCTCTAACGATTTTTCGACACCAGCTACCCGTAGCTGAGGGGGAACGTCTCTTCCGCATCGTGGAATCTTGGAAGAGCGGATGGAATATGGCCGACATCGCTGTCACAAAGCACGAGTTCTGTACAAAGCGTTGTCATTTCATCGGTTTTCCTGCGAAAGCCGAATGTCTTGAACCGTGGTTTGATGCCTGGGCGCGGTGTTTTCTGTTGGATGCGGCGCTCGCATTCTCCGAGGAAGGCTTGGATACAGAAAGCGCTGGCGGAATACTCTGTCGGGATGCACTGAAGGCTGCATTGACTCCTCTCATGCCATTTCAACAGAGGCCGATTGCGAAGTCGGATTTGTTCGATACCGCTTCAAGTGAAGCGGTCTCTGTAGTTGACCCCCATATTGTTCGTCAAATGCGCATTCCTTGACCGCTCATACGCAGCGACTACTTCATCATGATATCGGACGAAATACGTAGACATGGAATAAGGGGTAGTATCGACGACGCCGTTTGTAACGCCGTAAGCGGGTAGTTACATACGGTGGCGGAAGACTCAGTAGAGGGCGGAATGCACGCTTCGAACGATTGTAATGCTCTACCTGTCATCACGCGTGTTCATGAACATAACTTATGAGATTGGAAAACTACAGAACAGTTACAAATCTGCAATATGACTGTTTGGTTGCGCATCTATCAAGGTCGTTCATACTGGCGGCACTGTGGCGGGGCGCTTATCGCGTCACGCGATCAGATCTCAAAACTTTTAATAGGCGCCATACTCGTCACTGGTTGACTTCCATGAAGAGCGACATCTCTTCGCCATAACGCTTCAAGCCTGAACAGGCTCGAGCCGCAAAACTCGTTCTGGTAAGTCTTCTGGCGATTTCTGGAGCCTCTTCTTCACGTGCTGTTTTCGTGGCCGCGCTCTGATCATGCATTTGCCTGCCAGTCAGGCGTTGCTATCCGGGCCACTGACTACACAGGCCACAGCAGCTAACCATATATCCCACTATGTGAGAGATGTTAGCCTCTTACCTTGTTCTCTCTCTGACTCAAACATGCCAAAAGCTGCTCAAAAGCCACCCCGTCCTCGCGTCCGCAGGCGCGCCAGACGCGCAGGTCCTAACGTGTTCAATCTCGAGATGGACCCACCGAGCTCATGGGAAATTTGCCACACTAAAAGTGCGGTCAATCCCTATCTCAAGCAAGATCTCAAGTCAGCGAAATCGGTCTCGGTGGACTCATGGGCAGACTGCGTCTTCGGGTTACCTGAGGGACGCTTCGCACAGTGGCAGGAAGAGATTCGCCAGCTCAAGGTATTCGAAGACGGGGAGATACAGAATGCTCTTCGAGACTATAGCATTTCAAACAACGAAACCTCGCGCTACGCTCCCTTCACAGCTCTCTGCAACCGCGCGGTGGAGCTCTGTCGCGGAAAGCTGGCGGGACTCCCGGAGTCACCGCCGATCGACGACTTCACCTTCGCCCCGAATGGCAACAAGGTCATTCGTCCCATCGAAGCACACGACGGGATGGGCGCGAAACGGAAACCCGATATAGTATGTGTCTCTCAGCCCGCAGCCGAGGCGCTGAAATCGGACACCATCAATTGGACGGACATCTATGCCGTCATGGAGCTTAAGTTCAGGCTATGTACACTGGTCCAGTTAAACGAGGAGAGGATCAAGCGAGGCTTGAAGGAGTACGATACTCGCGGTAGATTGAAGGTACGCAAGACGTGATCCTCGAAGTCTTGCGTCACTGACATGCTCCCTTCTTTTTCTACATAGAGGGGGAAGGCCAGCACAGTACCCAGAGGCCCGCATCGCTCCGATGGAGACCTCTTATCTGCGATAGACGAAGTGGATCTCAACCCTCAGCCCGGTGAGCCACGTCCTAGAGAGACCGAGGCGATCGCGGGAGCCAATGCGGCGCTCCAGGCCGCCGCATACGTTCTGGAGCTCCTATCCTGCACGTTCGGTACCCGCAAGCACGGCCTTTGCTTTATTCTCAAGGACGAGACTCTTTCCCTCTGGTACTATGACGCCGCAGGCATCATTTATACCTCCGAATACCTCTCGCTATACGAGCATTTCGAGAAGTTCATGGCCATCATTGTTGGCCTCGCCTTCTGTACTCCTGAACAACTGGGCATGTTGCCGCCAGAGTTGTTTCTTGCTCCCGAGCCCTATCCGCAAGGGTTCCCGCCGAAGAGCCTCAGCGAGTTCAGCTTGTACTTCAAGCACGCCATGGACGGAGAAGAGATGCACATCACATTGGGAGAGTCCATCTTCAGCCAGTACGTCCTCGTGGGCCGACGCACATTCTGCTATACCGTCAACTCGTCGCCTCCGCTCAGCGAGAAGGACATGATCATGAAGTTCTCGTACCAAACTAATGGTCGTATCCCGGAGCAGAATATGGTGTACATGGCTAAGCGGAAGAAAGTGCCTAATCTTCCGAACATACATCTCTGGGCCGACGCCTTCAAGCTGTCTGATGGCGCTCGAGCTGCGTTCAAGGAGATAGGCGTTGCATACGAAGATCGGATCCTGCGACTGATCGTCTACTCAAAGTACGGTTCCATCAAGGAGCTGTTCGCATCTCGAATGGACCTGATTCCCGTCATGGTCGACCAGATGTTGGATTGTGCGTCCTTGCTACTGATTCCATGCCAAACCGAGCGCTAAATTCATGTTTACATCTACAGGTCTGCACGATTTATTCTACAAGGCTCATATCCTCCATCGAGACATCAGCCCAAACAACATTATGTACGAGAAACGAGGCGAACACTACATCTTTCGACTTATCGACTTCGATATGGCGATCGAGGTCAAACCCGACGAAACTACTGCCATTCCCCCGTCTTCCAAGCATAGAACCGGCACCCTTCCGTACATGGCTTGGGAGCTCGTTAGAGATGCCTACAGAGGTACTCATACCGGCGAATCGGAGTGGGTTCCCATTCGACACCTGCTGCGACACGACATGGAGTCGTTATTTTGGGCATCGATGTCGTGCCCTCTGACAGTGTTTCGTCACGAACTTCTCGAGGACGAGGCAGAGCGCCTGCTCGAGATCGTACGCAGATGGCAGGCCCAAGCCGACCTGAAGTTCGTTTCCGATTCCAAGAAGACCTTCTGTACGCAGACGGTCCATGACAACGGTATCAACCTCCCGGAAAAGGCCACATGTCTTCGCAGCTGGTTCAACGCCTGGGTTATCTGTTTCCGCAAACTTGAGGCTGCGATCTTCGCGGACACCTTCGCCCTGGAAGAAGGCCTGGCGCGCGAAGAAGGCTTTGATAGAGAAACTGCTGGGGGAGTTTTCTCTCGAAAAACTCTCAAAGCGGCATTAACGCCCTATATGCCGTTCCAGCAAGAGCCGATCGCAGATATGGACTCGTTCGACGGTGAAGGCCTCACGGAACCTACCACGGCTAGTCCTCAGGTCATCCGTCAACCTCTTACGCTACCATGGAACCGCGAGATAGCCACCAGGACGGCTCCTGCAAAGAAGCCCTATGTCGCTGCGCCCTTAGTTGACACACGACCCCGCACGAGAGCACGGACCGCAGCCACCACTCCAGATGTGAGAACGGATTCCAAGCCCAAGGACGCACCTAGGGCGAAATCTTCATCTAAAGCAAAGGCTTCCACGAATCCGAAGGCGACAACTGAAGCAACCGCAGTGACGAAACCGAAGAAGGCTCCTAAATCCAAGACTAAGGCAGCCCCTAGGACGAAAGCCGCTCCAACGTCCACACCCGCTCCCAAGTCCAAGGCCGCTGTTCCCAAGTCCAAGGCCGCTGTTCCCAAGCCCAAGGCCTCTCCCAAATCCGCAGCCACATCTAAACCTAGGCCCACGCGCCAGTCCAGGGCTTCCACTAAGACCAAGGTGACCCACGACGCCGAAGCAAATCTGGAGGTTGAGGCAGCGCCGCCCGCGGACGCTGGGCCCGCGTCGCGCAAACGAGCGAGTCCGGTGGAGGGAGAGGACCCGGAGTTTGACGAGGAAGTGCGCACTCGTCTGCGTCCCAGGCGCAAGGTCCATTATAAGTAATGCGTATAATGGACGTTGGTTGATTGATGAACTTCGCGGCGTACATCCTTATCATGACTTATGCTTGGATTATGGCTTCTCACACTTCTCACACACATTGTATCAATCTACATGCACGTATGATCATGATCACGAAGTTCTGCCTTGTTAAGATGTGGGAACCTCAGAGATGATGGCATAAACAGGACCAAGGTAATGTCTTGAGTTTCAGGATGTATACGCCACGCTGTGATAGTATCAGCACAAGGATGATTGGCTCCTCGAACTTACATGGCATGAACAACGCCGCCCGCTGATCAAGCTGTGACGCCGCCAGAGCTTGAAATATTGCGCAACGCGTAGACCGTACGGTTCAAAAGTGGCGCTGACGTGGCTGACTGCAAAGGTAGCCTGCTGTGTCAGTATGTGGAGAATTCGTACCGGTTGTGGGCCGCATGATGGATCATGTCAGATGGTCTCCGTGTACCCGCCCGGTAGGAAAGACCTATATGAACACGGCAGACAATGCAATCCTCCATGGGCACAACAGAGCTTGCCAAATCAGAGCTAGATATTTGCCCCTGCCGTTGTGAGCTCTGACGAACGACACGAAGAGCCAGGAGGGAAGTACGCAGGTGGAATAAGATGGAAAGAGTTGGGTACGGTGTATGACAAGTAGTATAGCTAGAAAACTGAGCTATCATACGTGAATTAGAACCACTAGACCGGAAGGGATCACAGAACGCGCACCTTCTACCCTCGCGAGGATGGTCGACCACATAGTCTACAACCGCTACTTCTTCTTGGGCTTCTTCTTCTTCTTCACTCCCCCTGTCCCAGTAGCTCCCGTCGTGATTGGGGTACTCCCACCAGCGACTTCCGGCGTCGCAGGTGCGACGAGGTCTCCCTGCGCATCGGACACGCTACCATATGGCTGGGGTCGTCGATTTTGCATCTTCTGCATCAGCGAGAGGTTCAAGGCCTCAAAGCGGTTCAGAAATATCGACGAATGGGTCTTGAACTTCAGGCACTAGAGTTGAACGTCAGACCAAAATCATTGCTTGCAGCTAGGAACTCACTGTTGTATCATCGGTGATCTTCAGCACCAATCTGTTCTCGGACGCCCTCCATTTCACACAGTATCTCGTCTATCGATGTCTTCAGCCGAAAGTCACGTCCAGAGATGTGTAGCGTACGGTATTTGGTGACTTTTCATAGAGTGCCTCGGCCGCCTCTTGGTATTCTTGCCAGGAAGAGATGTAGACCATGGCAGAAAGGCGGCAACATTCAGGCAAGCACCGCAACCACCACCATCTCGAGTAGGCGCCGAGCATTCGGCCTGCAGTGACGTGCCTCTCTCGAGCTCTATACTACCAAACACCTATCATTAATA
>ALYI01003975.1:0-17736 GCA_001969225.1 Ceriporiopsis andreanae CBS 279.92 | reverse complement strand
GCAAGCCTGTAACCCCCGGCTCTCGCAAAGAAACCCTAGAGGTCGGAAAGACATACGTATTCGTGAGTATGTTGCCAGTCAATACGCCAGTTCGCTGAGTGAGTCTTCTGAGATAGCCGTTCGAGTTCGAGCCGTTGCCGAAGGACGTGAAGCTTGGTAGGTCGGAATCGACTGTAAGCCTAATCCAAAGCTCCATTTTGATTCGTAGCCCCGCTGATGCATAGCCAGGACGTCGCCCGTGTCGCACTCCCCCGTACGTTTGACACGTTTGATTGTGGGTGGTATTTTACAGCTAATCGTGACCCGAAGCCACCTTTTCGTGTGCCGCTCTCTGCAGTTTCTCGGGGCAGATCAAGTACTACGTCGGCGTCGACGTGAGAAGGGACGGTGCCATGGCGTTCGACGATGAGTGAGTGCGTTCTGGTTCTTTGCACGTGAGGCCGGGAGCTGACGTGCATAAGATGGAACATACCCATACGATACTACCCACTGCGACGCCCCATCGCGCGCGAACGCACGATGTTCCCGTTCTTTCCCACCAGAGAAGACTGGCCGTACAGTCGCGAGATAATTGGTGGTTGGACGATCACGCCGTTCGGCGGGCGGGGTCGGTTCAGAGGGGAGATAGTAGAGATCGAAGGGTTGGTACGTCCGTCTCTTGCAGTAGCGAAAGCACTCCAATTACCGCCCGCTCCATCTGATGTGTTCTCCTCGTGCAGCTCGGCGTGCAGAGCCCAGAGGTCTACACCGCCGGCGACACGCTGCACTACAGCCTCCTCCTCTGGTCGAAGTCGATTCCAGCGCTGGAGGCACTCACGGGTCCGGACGGCGACATCGACGCGGTCTTCGCCTCCAGCGAGATATTTGGATCGGGTGTGCTGTACCCACGGTCCGGGGAGTGGCGGAACCGCAACACGAAGCGCCTGGCGCAGGGCCGCGTGTGGCACACGGACGACGGCCCGCCGGACAACGACGAGATGCCCGAGCTGAGGGAAGGGCCGACGATAGTAAAGGTGAAGGCACCGAAGGCAAAAGGCGAAGATGCGCAGGACGACGAACCGGTGAAGAGTAAGAAGGAGCCTCCACGATCGCGTCTCAAGGATGTCATCTCCGCGAAAGATATCATTACGATAGAGGAAGGCGACGAGGGAGATGGTGAGCTAGACAACGATGACGCTCAGAGCCCACGCTCGCCATCGCCAGACTTCGATGACGAGTCGACACTGAGTCCCGACGAGGAGCACCTTGAGGGCACCATCCGCATAGATGGAGACGTGCGGATCCCAGGCGGGCTTTTACCGAGCTTTAGGTACAAATGGATGGGGTGAGTGCATGTCCAAGCTACCGTAGCTAGATTCGGTACTGACCTCAAGTGGTATCAGGCGCGAGGTGAGCCATTTGTCGCTTGAAGTGGCGTATTGATCTTGACACAAGGTAGTATTTTATGCACATAACGTTCACCCATCCCGAATATTCGCACATATCTCCGTGGTCGATCAGCATCTACGCAGAGACGCCAATTTGGATCGTTCTTGGACAGCAGGACGACAAGGAGGTCGCGAAAGGGAATGCTGTCCCGGCCTCCGAGTCGAAGGGAGATGCTGTCCCGGCGTCCATGTCGAAGGGTGTTTCGGGCGTCGACCGCGACACTCTGTCGAAGTTAGCAATGATGGGAGAGGAGATACCGGTTCCCAAGGATGCTGTGATAGCTGAGACAGTCAAGGGAGGGCCGACAAAGAGGATCAGGGCTATCAGGGCAGGGCCACGCTACGAAGGGACGTAGATGGGACGTCACATTAGAACTGGCACGGCTTAGAGAGCGCATACATACTTACATCTGCTAGACTACGCCGTCCGCCTCATACTCAATCTATGTCCTACGATTTTCCCCCATTCTGTGGGTCATCCTTCGCGCTCCTCTGCCTTCGCTTGAGGTTCTCCGCCCGAATCTTCGCGTGGTCCGCGTCCAACATCGGCTGGTTCTCCGGCTTCCCCAGCTCGACCTTCCACGCCTCCGGCCTGCGCAGCTTCCACCCCAGCATGCGCTTCACCTGGCCCACATACCCCACCTCCGACACGCTGCTCCTTGCCACAGCGTCCAGGCGCTTCTGCCGCTCCGTCATCGTCGCGAGAACGTGCGCCGGCGGCCGTCGCCTTGCGCGGCGCAGCGTGATCGGCAGCACCTCACCGCGCTCCTCGCGCTGCCGCTCGCGCGTCTTGTTCTCGACCTTGAACCGCCGCGCGCGCCGCGCCTGCCTGACGAGCTTCGGCGTGAATGGCGAGAGCAGCCGCTGGTTGTCCCGCTTGAAGGTTTGGTAGATCGTGTCTAGCCGGCTCTGTATGTGGTGGTCTTCGTACAGTCGAAGAGTATCGTCAGATCACATTCCACAAGGATGAGAAAGGAGTTACGACTCACTCATCTCGTCGAAACCCGCCGAGACCTCCGCAGGGAATTTCTTGCCTGCTTCCACTGCCAACCTCCGCTCAAAGTCGCGTTCCCTGTTCAGGTCCTGACGAAGCTCGGTCAGTTGCTCCTGCTGCTCCTGTCGCATGGCTCTTGAGCGACGTCGCCTGTTGAGAATGCCAGTGAGGTTGATCGGCTGGGGCTTGAGCATCGGAAGTGGCTTGTTGTACAAAGTCGGGCGGATATAAGAGCCAGTAAGCCGGGGACGCGTTCGCGCTTGTTCCTGCCTTGCCTAATCCACCTGAACATCCGAACACGGGGATTATAAGAGGACTTGAGCGCACCACTTCTTTCCGAAGGAGCTCAGCCCAACGCTCCTTCTCCGCCTTCGCCTCCAGCATGCGACTGTATCTCTGCAAGACAGCTTGGATGCGCTGGTCACCTTCCTGTGCTTTTACAAAGATGTCCTTCCACTATAGACGAAACAACGCGTCAGATTCAATCTCTGAGACTCAACGACGCAGGAACACTTGCTTGGTGCGCTTTCAACAGCTTCTCCTTAGTGGTCGCTGGACTCGTCAGATGTCTATTTCTTCGGAACTGCCATGCAATCCGACTTCGGACCTGCAATTGGTATGACTTCGAAATAGACGACGATGAGTTCAACTGAGGTACACACGATGTCGGAAGGCGCGCTGCGAAGCAGCCCGCGATACAGCGTCCACAAGGTTGGAATTCGGTGCGCTGCCAGTTGCCAAAATGGCACGCGAGGCGTGACACGCCTGAGGGTTGAGATCACCTGGGCTATATGCGCGCGGTGCGCCAGGGATTGTTCGGAGGGGGTGTACAGATATCGCACCGCTGCCGCGGAAGCCATAATGACTTTGGTGGCTCTCTCTCGTACACGCTTATAACCTCAAATACCAAGAGATATAAGGAGTCAAAGAGGCGACGCTGCCATCCCTTGAGCTCTGGGCGTGCACGGGTAGCGAGATGAGGGTTCGAGGACAAGATTAAACAGGCGCCCGCGCAGAAAGCGCGCAGCTTGAGGACGACGACCCCTGGACGACCCGTTGCTCTCGACCACCATCTCCTTCAGAATCGTCCGTCGCGTATCCCTCTTCCTCAGTTGAACCAATGCCGCCCAAATATCTTGCCTGATGTCTTCTATTCTCGTACACGCTTGGGCTAGAGCTATTCCGATAGAACCCACCGTTTAGCTTTGGCTGGGTCGCAAGTCTGCTTCGTGATGTCCCACAAAGTGTACCTGAAAGCGCGGTATGGGATCTCGGTCAGAGTTAAGCTCCAACCTCCTCATAACATAGTCTGATGCCCATTACTCCGAACAGTCCGTAGCAGCTTCTCTAACAACGCCCGCCGCAAGTCATCACCTCGTTCCGTCTCCCACCAGTCTCCTCACAGCCCCGTTACGAGCTGAGATGTAATCTGACATGGCCCCTGGCTCACCACCGTATGGTTGGGTATGATGCCGCCGGTAAAGGGAATCTGCAGCGCGCGTGTCTGCATGTTGGATGGGTAGCTCGTGTTGTGCCCTGTGCCGACCGTATCCACGGCGAAGATCAGCCCGTCGCTGCCGCCAACGACAAACGCGTCGTCCGTGCCATGCGGCAGCGTGACATGCGCCACGCCGGACAAGAATACCACAATTCTAAGATGCAGGGTGCACGGGTGAGTGATCGATCTGCTACGCGTGATGCTGGGCGGCAGAAGGTGGGGAGGGTACGCACTGGGGATGCGGCGCGTTGTGCACGCCGCCTTCGAAGCGCGGGGGCAGGACCGTGAAGGTCGCGTTTGCGAGGTTCTCGATGTCCATGGACGACGCCCCCGCTGTCCCCGCCGATTCGGACTCCGTGAACGGGGACGTCAGGCGCCAGCACTCCAAGATAGAGTTGTTATTGCGGCCCGTCACGATGGCGGTCGCCTCGAGGAACGTCTTTGCCTGCGGCGGGAGGCCCGTCGGAACAGGTGGCGGGGCAGCCGTGCTCGAAAGGGTGAAGGTGGGATGGGAGATCGGCAGGAGAATGGAGGAGATCGGCGGCAGCGAAAGCTGCGCGAGGGCCGGAGCAGCGAACAAAAGAACGACGGCTTTGAGTGCAGAACGCATACCGAGAGAAGAAAGTCGGTGCTTCACGAGGGCGGTGCAACAGACGAAGCAGGCATTGCGCGGTGCGCCCTCCGTTTATACCGATTGATACCAACCATCTAGTGCCGAATCGAATGTCGCGGCTGATGGTTTTGAGCAGATGACACGATGGATTTTTATGCGAATTCAGCCGAGCCAGGATGCCAGCAAGGCACGGTCAGACACATCGGCAAAGTTCAGTCGTCGCAGTGGTCGTGCCTGGGAGGCTGATGCACAAGCTTGGTACATGTGTCTGATTTTCCGCCATCCATGTCGCCATTGGGTGCTGAAGACGAATGGCATTGTTCATGGTCTTGGGAACAGGACTCGCATTTGGGCCATGCCGAAGGTCTTATCAGATGCGTTCGTTCGACGGTTGTCATATGCCATCCTACCTATCTGTCAACCTCGTCCCCTGGTGCCGTCTCGTACTTACGCCTTTGAGGTCTGTACTCACCTAAGTCGACGCTGTTTGCACCGAGGTTTATGGTCGGCTGTGCGCTGAGACGCACCGCGTTTACCCCGATCCACTGTCAAGGCCACTTGGCGTGGATGACAATCACGCGAATAACCTTTCCGAGTAGCATGCGGTCCCATACAGGCCGTCGTGCGCGCTTCGTTTGAGTTCAGGCTGATCCCCACGCTCGAAGCCGCACAGTCGCCGTCTTGTAGCGTCTCTTGTCTTCCGCCGCCAGCTCTCGAATGTCTGCGATCATCCTTGCACATTCTGCTCGAGCTGTGTAGGTGCGCATGCGCTCCGAGGACGACGGGGAAACCTTGTGAGCACGGTTTATATAACGCGGCCCCGTGGCTGGGGCACTGATAGATGCATCAGCCTGGTCCACCTGGAGACCTGCGCCGGCCTCCATTCAGTCTCTCGTCCACAGGTCGGCACGTTTCCACCTTGGGTGCGCTAATAAGAAGTAGAAGTTGATCACTGACAGTGGGTTTGGGCGTGTTGTGCAGAGGCCATTCGATGCATCAACCTCGCCCGGGGTGATCACCGTCCAGTGTTTATATCCCCGCAGGCCACGTCCCCCGCCTGTCCCCGCCCCAGTACCACTCTCGTTCGTACTCGCACGCCACAATGATCCCCTCCCTGGTCCAGCTCAAGAGTAAGCGCCCCTCTATCTCCAGCCGACGTCGCACAGCTGACCCGTGCGACCGCCAGTCACCTCTGGCATCTGTTCTGCCACCGCTATCGTCATCACAGCGTTCCGCCTCTGGTTACGTCGAGATCGCTACTGGTGGGACGACGCCTGCGCGTTTCTGTCCACGATCTTCCTCTGTCTCCAGATCGCCTCTGTCTTTTTGCATCTACCCGACCCAGGTGCGCGAGCCGGCGCTAGCGCGCGCGCGAAAGTCCACTCCCGACAGTGCTGACCATGTTCTAGATGTTTTGACAAGAACAGATAATGTGGCCGCCTACTACATCATGGCGGCCACATTTTACGCCATCATCTGGTCAGTGCAATTGTTGCCGGGGGATTGAGACGAGCGTAAGACTGAAACTGTCTCTACAGGACAGCGCGGCTTGCTATCCTGTACTCCGTGATACGGATAGACCCCAACCCTCAGAGCCGGAAGGTCCGTGCTACTCGTCTACGTTTCATGCGAGAAATATCCGTCTGACGTCAGAATCGGACAGGTGCTTCACCGTGTCGCCATTGTTTTCATCCTTGTGCTATGTATCATGATCGCGCAGTTGTTCTGGGTCAGTCCTCTCCTACTATACATGTCAACTGTGTCTGAACTTTTACCCCCAGGTCTGTGAACCAATGAATATGCACAACCATTGGAAAGCCAAGACCTCGCCGCAATGTCCGCTAGATAATCAGGTCGCGATATGTCAGTTAGTCAGTGAGTGTTCTTCATTCAAATATATTTTGTAAGTCATCCGATGCTGAATTTATCACCACGCAGCGGACATCTTTGCAGATTTCCTGCTCATCCTCGCTCCTTTACGCTTGATCCGCCACATGAGTGCCGTCGATTCTACTCGACGGCGGTTGATGATTATTTTCTCGACAAGTTGTGTCACAACGTACGTCATCTGTCATCTTGTACCTCGAATAACGTCTCTGAACATATATTGCAGGATCGTGTCTCTCGTCCATGCAGCGTTCATTTTCACCGACGCCGGCATCAAAGTGGTCATCGCAGCACTAGTGGAGGTAAATGTTCCCGTCCCCACTCTACACAGCCCACGCTAACGCCTCCTAGGATACATTCTCCCTGATCGTCTGCAACCTGCCCGTGGTCGTCACCTTCGGGCTGCGGCACCTCGGCCGGCCGGAGGACGAGACGGACTTCGCGGGCGCGTCCACGTTCGGCTGGCGCGTCGCGTCGCGCAAGACGGGCGCGACGGCGTCGAGCAACTCGGACACGGCGGTCACGACGGTGAACATCCGCGACTTCACGACGCACCCCGTCGTCACGAACCCGACGCTCACACAGATCGAGCGCGAGCGCCGCGAGTACAGGGACAGGCGCACGGTGGACATGTCCGAGGCGGGCCTGCCGGTGCTCGCGGAGGAGACGAAGGAGCGCAAGGAGCGGAGGCAGAAGGGCATCGTGTGGATCGAGCCCGAGCGCATGCGCAAAGACACGGGCTCTCGGGACGACGACGACGAAGAGTCTAAGTGACGACGACGACGACGACGAGTCTAAGTGACTGGATACCCCGCGCGGAGGAGGACGACATGTATGATTTCTTGGATCTTGGAATTTTATCTATGCATTAAGTATAATGTATCTTCAGAGTATCGGGACTGGCACGAGTGTATTGTCGATCCTTGTAATGTTACGCTCCTTTACGAATATTGTCAATGTCAACGCAGACTTTCCAGGACACGAAGGCATCGACGCTCATCATGTATGCCACTTGCGCTGTGCATCCATTTGAACGCGATGTGGAGTCTACTCATGTCTGTCCGCTCCTAGCCCGGCGTGACGACTCAAAACGGCATCTGGACTCTGGAGTCACTACAAACTAGACGGTGGCTAGAGTTCAATATAGGCCTGCAGAAAAGGGAAAGTTAACAGATTATGTACAACAAACGACGCCAGCTGGATTTGTCCTGCGCCACTAGACACTAGTGTAGCTTTTGCCATTGGTTGCCACTGGCCAGGGGCCAGGCCTAGTGGCCACTAACGTGGGCCTGCAGAAAAAAGTCAAATCTGATGAGGGCAAACGACGCCAGCAGGATTTGAACCTGCGCCCACAAAGTGGAATTGATAGCGTTGCAGTTCCAATTCTAATCAATCGCCTTAACCACTTGGCTATAGCGCCTCTCAGGGAATCGGCATTTTAGAGCCCAGATGCCTGAGGGCCCGCCCCACGAGAGGGCAAAAGTATCTTCAAAGGGTTTCCACGAGCGAGGTGGCTCAACCACAGACGCAGCACGCATGGAGACAAGCTGACTGCTCTTATCAGACAGCGAAACGGTCAGGTATATGATATTGCTACACAGAAAGAAAATGCATTGACCACGACAGATGAAAATAATGTGTGACAGTCCTACAGATCACATAAGCTTGCCATTGGTATACCCGCCGCCCGACACTGCGTGCTTCTTCATCGAGCGGCTCGTGGCGAAGACGATTCCGTCGATGAGGGAGGCGACGGTGAGGACTCCTCCAACAACAGCGCATGTCCTGTGGGTGACGGTGAACGCGGGTTACAAGAAGAAACGGGTAGAAGCATGCGTACGAGGTCAAGAAATGGGCGAACGACTGTCGCGTCTCTTGGTGGACGATGCGAATGGGAGAAATCTCAAAGTTGAAGAAAGCACCTGCGGGAGACGCTTCAGTGGAATGTCCATCGCGTGCAACAAACATGAGACGCGTACCTGGAATTCCTGTGATACCGTGCATAACATGTACGCCCTCGTTGCTCTCCGAAAGACCCTTTGATAGATCTCTCTCGAAGTGAGTCGCGCTGTATTGATGTGTCTTGATCTATTATTCTCATTTGATCAGAATGCACGATATCGCAAACTTGGAACGGAGAGACAACTCACGCTCTCGCCGTCTAATGTCTTGAACTGAGTCGAAACGACCTTCAGGAAGTACTGGAACATATACGCCTGCTTGATGGTCTGCGAGACCAGTCAGCCATTGAAAAACCCCATAGACACGAAAGACGTACCCTGCCCATTGTGCCGTCCAGAGGGTTCGCCTCGATGCCCAGTTTCTGCTTGAGCTTGTGTCCGAGCTCGGCCTTCTGGAAGTTGTACTCATCGTCACCCTCAAATGCGAACTCATGAATCGTGTGTGTGAAGTCGTGACGGTTCCCGTCTTCCCGCAGGTACGGGACCAGCTCGTAGATATTCTGGGCGCTGGCGCGGAACGACCGTCCGGGGGACAAGTGAATGTTTCCGACGACCTTGTTGACGCGCACGCGGCCTGCGATGTTGCAGCCCTCGCTCGCCTGCTCTTTGAGCTTGTCTGACCAGCCCTCTTCGACGCACTATCAGGTTTCAGTCCCTCGTCAGTCTCGTATGCACAAGAGGCTGCAAAGAACGCACCTGCTCGATCGCCTCCGGGTTGTTGAAGCTCCATCCACGGTTCACGTAACCCTGGCGGACCTCCTCGCATGTGTTACAGCAGCCGCTTTCCGGCTCGACACCGCCGTAACACGAGCCGCAGTAGCCGTTCGAACGCTGCTCGTTCAGTTTGTCGAGGTCGTTGCGAAGCTCCGTGCTCGCAGAGCTCGAAACAGGGCGGCCATGCTCGTTCAAGCGGGTTTTCAGGATGTTGTGTGTAATATCGCTCTGGGTCTCCCCGCTGATATCCATGACGTCCAAGCTCAGCACTAGAAACGTATGTTAGTCTTAAGCACAAACAAACGGACACAAGGTACTGGAAAAGAGACAACTGTTGCGCTTTTGCCACGAGCTGTGGCAGGGCAAGGACTGTACGGCCTGCGGAGACACTTACAGTAGCATGGCACTCTCGGGAAGGTGACGTTCATTTTGACGGTGAGCTTTTCTCCTCTGCTCTTGTCGACGATGATAGACGTGTCGACGTTCACTCTCCTGTAGTCGAAGAATTCCATCGTGGTGATAGCGAATATGATGGCCGCAGACAGCAGGGTCACTGGAAGTCATGAGCGCACGCACGACGACCGGCGTACATCGTACTCACAGAATGCGCCCGCTCGTGTCTTGACTTTGACATCATCCATAGTCTAACAGTATGGCCGTTAGCGTACCATACGACCGAGACGGCGAAGACGGCGTGCAGACCTTTCCAAAGGCATCCATGCCCTTGAGGGCACCAAACATTCCCCTCGCCATTCTTGCAGTAATACCAGAGACGAGATACCGTTAGCGATCGGAAACCGAGAGCACCCTCCGATGGGTGTAGAGAGACGACCGAAGGTCAAAGGGGGCGGAGATGGGAGTTGTGGACAAAATGTGTGCCGTCTTGAAGTCGCGCGCGCACTGTTGTAGGCGACGTGTCACTTTGGCACATGACGCTCGCGTCTGCGTGATATCCTCGCGGATTCGCCCTCTCGCTGCCTGCCTCCGCGATTCTACCAGCATTCGGCCGGCCTCACACTGGGTCTCATGCGCCGCATGGTCCGTGAAAAGCATGGGTATGTCAAACCGAGGGGAAACACATTGTACTAAACGGCGCTATTGCGAGGCAATCCGATCAACTCCCTGCTTCACCTTGCCAATCAAACTCTTCACACCGTCCCGAATACCGTCCGCCTGCACGCTAACTCCCTCGCCACTCGTCCTATATACGCCTGTGCCCGAGCGTCCGCCCAGGCTGACGTTGACACCCCCGAGGTTTAGGTTGAGCGACGGCATGTTGTTCGCAGACTCTGGTGGCGGCTCAAAAACCGAAGACGGCCAATTTACCGCGGCGGTCCGAACCATCTCGACAAAACTATGACGTCGTCAGACGATCGTGTCTTTGCTCTTCACAAGCTCGGCATCGAACCATACTCACCTCGACGAGTTGTGGACACATGTCCCTCCGAGCAATAGTCGTGTGCCGGCGGCATAAGACCCGCTGGAGGCTGATTCTTGGTTTAGCAGAGCTACCGCTCGTGCTTCTTCATATGTTGTACCTCCGACCACGAATATAATTACGTCCTGCGGTCTGGACTCGCATAAGTTGGTGCCGTCGCAATAGAGTGCTTGAACCGCACCTTTGGAGCCCTGCATTAGGTCCTGCGCCGTCGAGGAAAGGGAAGTTTGTGTCTCGTAGTCGGCCTCGAAGGAGATTCTCCACCGTTTGTGACAAGTGAGGTGTGTGTTGCATATACACGTTCTCCACACCCTATACAAACTATGAGTTTGATACTTGGGAGTGCCTGCGCAGCACAAACCTTCAGCCCCTTGAGAGCAGAACGACCTTTCGCTAGAAGCGATTCGGCAGAGAATAGGTCGTCTTGTCTTTGATCTGAACCTGCTATGTTCAGAATCACGTAGACGAGCTGAAAGCGCACATTAGACAGAGGGACTTCCATGAGCCGGGGTACTGTGACTTACTCGAGCATCCTCTCGCTGCACGCCGTTCTCGAGCGCGAGATTAATGAGGGAAGCCACGCTGCTGGCCTGCGTCTTTTGATAACGCAAGGCGTACAACATGACCAAACGCAGCTTGCTCCACGGGGGGATGGCTGGGTCTGTGATGATCGTCTGCACACTCTGCAGACCTCGTCGGCACAGCGCCATAGCAGTGTGCATATAGAAACCGTACCTTCAAATCGGCACCAGAGCCTGTGGCAAGCCCCTGCTCAATCTCACCAACGACCAACAGCTTGTCGCGCTCCACGATACGACTGAGCTCGCCCACGAGCGCGACATGCTTGCTCACGTTCCCGCCAAGACGACGGAACTCAGGGTACTCCTCGACGAAGCGCTTCATGTCCGTGATGGAGTTGATCGAGGACGGCCCTTGTGCGAGCGAGCGGGACTGGTACGACTGCACGTAAGACTTGAGAGACGTCCCGAGGTCGCCGAATGTCGCGAGATGGTGTGCAAGGAAGAAGGGATCTGTTGAAGGGGTGAGTGTTACTTCCTGTGGTAACCGTCAGCAATGTATATGCGGCAGCAGAGATAAATGCGGGCCTTGAGTTCTGGGCGGACATCCGGTGTAAGACTCAAGTCGACGCGGCCGTTGTGGATGCCGAGAAGCTCGTGTACCATAGCCTGGTACGTCCATTGAGAAAGAAGCGGTGTGACAGGGTCATTACGCCTGTCGAGAATGAGGAGCAGCGGCGGTACTTGTGTACCACGAAAATCAAACAACGACGATTCGGTTTGGATCTTGTGCTGAGCACACTATCAGCACACTGGCCGTCACCGTAACGCAAACTGGCGTACCTGCAGCTCAACCCCCAGCTTCTTCGCCATCGCGCTCGACTTCTCATACCTTATCACCGGCCGCTTCTTCAAGCTCAGCAGCACCGCGACGAGCCCCTGCACGCTCTCCTCCAGCGCCCTTGGGTCCCACGCGTTCGGCGACGCGCCGTACAGCGGCCGCGCGCCGTCGGGCGTGTGATTGAGCGAGAAGAGGCTCGGGAGGATCGGCGCGTAATCTGCGAAGTATTCCTTGAGATGAGATAGGGATCAGGCGACGCGGGTGGCCGGACAAGGCGGCGGGGACGCACCTGCACCTCGCGCACGACCTCGAACTCGTCCGCGCTCGCAAGCCGCTCAATGGACGTCTTATTTAGGATGTTGCTGAAGTCTATCACGTAGGCATGCAGGGAACGGTACAGGGAGGAGGGGAAGGAGAACACGAGTGGGGCGGCCCGCGTTCAGAGTTCAGTACACGGCCGCGAACGCGCAAATACCCACTGACAGAGGTAGTATTCCCCGTACTTCGGCTCGCGCAGCTCCGCCTCGACGGCCTCCAGGCTCTCCTCGCTCGGCTGCAGGAAGCAGACGCACTTCATGTGCGCCATGCGCTCGCGCTTCTGGTTGTCTATTCGGTCGGTCAGGTATACTTGGTGTGACAGCAGAATCGACTGGGTGGCTGCTAGTGACACTATTGGTGTCTAAAATTGCATGTTTCAGCGCGGAGAGGGAACCGGAATGCGCCAGGACGTACTGTGTGCGTGTCCAGAAGCAGCACCTTCATCGCACTCGGCGCCGACACCATCTTCGTGATGTACGTCTCCACGGCCTTCACGACGTCCATACTGCTAACCAGAGCCGATGGCGCGTCAGGTCAAATATGTTGTGCAAGCTCTCGTCTTCGTTCCAGTCGGCCAGAGAAAACGAAACCTCCCAGCAGTGCGCAGTCCTGCGCAGGGCGTCCCAGCAAGCAATAGATCAAGCGTATCGGCTCAATTCGCGTCCGTCGGGAGGATCAGGCCAGCAACAAGCGTTCGGATTAATGGTCACAGGTGTAGGGTACGCAGACAGGTATCGATGGTCGTGGTAGGCGGTGAAAGGGTGATCGCTGGTACGCGAGCGCCTCCGGACGCGCGGCAAGCGGCAGCGCCGCCAAGTTGACCTTGGACCGCGACGACGAGCCGCTTCGCGTCGTCCATGAAACCGCGAATCTCGAATTACTAGTCGGTTTTCAGCCTTGCTGGCGTGCCATGGATGGATCCAAAGACGAGCTCGTCGTTTGCGGCAGGCTGCAAACGGCGCGATGGCGGCCTCCGCCCACCCTGCTCTCGAAATTAACGGTTCGCCATTAATCGCGCATCGACGCACCCGTCGTGCGACCCTGGAGAACTGAGGCTAAGCATATCCGCTCTAATTCCTCCACATCGACGCAGCTAAGCCCCCGCTAATTCGTTTTGGCTTTAGACACGGGCCACATCTCGCTGCTGGGATAGTCGCTTTTACGTCGTCTGTCGTCCAGCCCTGCGACCTTCCCTCTCAACGCCCACTCGCGTACGTCCGGAGCCCCGCCTCGTTGCAATGCGCTGCTTCCATGTCAAGCTGACGCAGCATCGAAGGCTGGAGCCCTGCAAGCCGCGGCTCTTGGCGCCTTGCGTGTGCGGTTCGACGTTCAATGCTAGCGGGCATTGCACCTCCGCTCCTTTAATTTAGGAGTTCCGTGATGTGGCGAGGCGGAGAGGTGTTCATCCTCCTCCAAGCCCGCGCGTCCGTCCGCCCCGGGCCTTCTCTCGCGTTTCGACCGGTTGCACAAGTCGGATTGTCAACGCAAACGCGCTATGCAGGTGCAGAAAGGCCCTTTACTGGTTCACGTACGCGACGGGCTCTCTCCCACTCTTGAACTTGGGTGGGAACCCGACGCGACACTGGGCCACAGAGCCGCCTTCTTTGATAGGCGCATAATCCCGCAGCATCGCTTAGGTGCGTCTGTATGTCGAAGTCGCGTCGCGCCGCGACTTTCATAGAAGGCCCACGTAATTCGTCCTGATGGCCCAATTGCAGAATTTCTCTGCGCGGAGCTTCACCCGCCTCGGAGTCCCCGTGCGGGCTCTCGAGGCGTATAAAATGGGTCGCGGTTTCGCTGGTCGACTCCATCGACATCCTCAGTCGCCTCTTCCGTCTCACAACCTCACTTTTTGTCTAATCAACCACACTCGTTCACCCCGACCCGAGTCACGATGCTCTCCTTCAAGTCGCTCGCTTGCTTCGCCACCCTCGCCTTCGGCGCGCTCTCCGCCATGGCCGTCCCCGTTCTTAACCACGACAACGTTGTGGCGAACGCCATTGTCGCCCGCTGCGACACCTGCAGCAGTGTCCCCGTGATTATGGACGACCTCTCGGTCGCTGTTGCCGTCAGCGTTCAGACACTTCGTAAGTCTCAGGATTTCTGCTCATTCATCGTCCTATATTTACGTTTGTTTTAGACTACATCAAGCCGCAGAACTGCACGACCGAGGTCCTTGTGCCCATCGTTGCTGATATCAAGGTCGCCATCGCCGCGGCCGTAGTCAAGGTCAACGCCCTCGTCGGGCAGCCCGCTGAGGTTGTCCTTGCCTCGGTCGACGGCAAGGTGGTCGTATCTGTCTCGGAGTTGGCCCAGATCATTGCCGCTGTCCTCTGCGTACGCGACTTTCCGTCAAATCATAACATACGTCACGCTGACCGCTGCACTCAATGTAGCTCATCTTCGAGGCGATCGGTGTCGTTCTGAGCGTCGCTGGCTCCGCTGTCATCGGCTGCATCCTGCCCCTGCTCTGCGGCGTCGGGTAAGTGATCGATTACTCGAGGATTAGACAGTGCGCTTATGTTCTACTAGCGAGGTCCTCGGCGCCCTCGTCACCGCTATCATCGCCGTCACCGCGCACATCTGCGTCGGCCTCAACGTCTCGCTGCTAGCCTCCATCAAGCCCGTCCTTGCGGTCATCATCCGCCTCAAGGTGTCGGTCCTCATCTCCATCCTCGGCATCTCCCTCTGAGAGACGTTGGACGCGTTCTCGAGAACTTCCGGGGCCACAGTAGTTTACGTCCCAGCACATACTTAATCACTGTCTAATCACAATCGTTGTGTTCTGCTTCTTCCTACTGCGCCTGCCACTCACCTGTGGGAGCTATCTGTCGGCGCGATCCGGTGTGGTCTAGACTGCGGCAACTTCACTTCTCGGACTCGCCGCTTCACTCGTCGTGCGACCGACTCAGACCCGGCGGCACGTCTTCCGTCGACATTTTCGGCGTTTCCATCTGTTCTAATCGCCTGGTTCGACGTCCAGGCCACTAAGTGCGCAATCCGTTCTGACAAACAGCCCGAGGATATCACGAAACTGTCGCGGTCCCGAAGGTCAAGGCTCCTCTTCTTGCGCGCTCGCCGGCCATATCAGGCAATTTCTGGTATACGCCACACTAAAAGTAAAATTGCCTCGAGCAGGCGTGTTCGATGCGTTGCACGTCGGCTGCCGACGCCAAGCCACCTCTCCGGTATAAAGGACAGCGAGGGGGTCGAGGTCCCCCGTGCTCTCATCGCCCGCGTTCCTCCTTTCCGCGCTCTCAGTCATGTTCAAGTCATTCGCTTTCATCACGCTCCTTGCTTTCGGCATCCTCTCCGTCTTCGCCGCGCCCGCTGCGGAAAAACGCGCCCTCGCGACACGCTGCCAGGGTAATTGTGCCCCGAGCCAACTCGCAAGCATGCTAAAAAATCTGCGCACTTCCGTGTCTGGTCCCTGCGGCGAGCTCAGTAAGTCTCAATCATCGCGATATGTAGCCGGCCTTCGACTGAACCATCTTTCGCCAGGCTCTTACACCCCGGTCAACTACACCGTCGACGCCGTCGCAGAGACCCTCAAGGACCTCGCTCAAACCATAGAATCCGTCACCGTCGAGGTGAAGGTCCTCATCGGTGGCAACGCGACCTCGGTCGATGTCGGGCTCGATGTCTCGGTGCAAGAGGTCGTCGCCCTCCTGGCTGACGTCCTGAACGTAAGTGTTCCAGTGTACGAGTCGCGTGGCGTGCGCTGACAGACGCGTCTAAACAGCTCGTGTTCGCGGTACTCGACGACGTCTTTGCTCTCGTTCAAGGACTCGGCGCCGGAGTGATCGTGCCCTTGCTAAAAGACGTCGGGTACGTACATCCGTTCTCCCTTACCGAGGCGCCACTGACCAAATTATATCCAGAGTCGCACTCACCGACCTCGTAACTGCCGTCCTCCAGGGTCTCGGCGTCAGCGTCGGTGCCTTGGTGGTGCAGCTGGCCAACGACGTCGCCGGTGTCCTTGGCGCTGTAAGCTACCTTGCCGGGCACCTCTACCTGGTCCTGACCCTCCAAGTATCCCTGTAAACACCTGTGGACTGTAGCTTTAGCTGTATACTCTTGACGCGTTATCTCTGTGTCGTAGCCGATTGATCCTGAGACCTCTGCGATATATACGTTTGCACGAAAAATGGGTTGTTTCGCGGCGCGATGCGTCTCTGGCGTTCTATTGCGCTCGTGCAGAGTCAGAATCAGGAGACAAGAATACAAGATGTGGGGAAATCAAAGCAGGAAAGCGGAATAATAGCAGGGAATAACGATATGAGAATATGAGATGAGCGGATGGTCGAAATGCAAAGCAACAGCGGGTGATTTTGTGGGGGTATCAAAACCCCAAGGAGAAAGAGACAGGAAGGAAGACGGGACGAGACGAGAGGAGAGGAGTAAGATAAATTAGAAATAAAAATCGGGACAGATGGGTAGCGAAACCAGGGATGCGGCGGTTCTGGTGTGGGCGGAGGGACGGCCGACTCTGTGCGGTCAGAGCGGCGACCCGCGGCAGGGCGAAGGCCTGCCGGCTTTCGAGGTGGCTTGGAGAGGCACGGGCTATGGATAGGAGCGCCAAGTAGGAATATTGACAGTGCGCAGCCAGACTTCGATGGGTTGATGTGGCGGTGGCGGCGGCACAAAGGACGCGAGTTCGCGCGGTCGCCATGCGCGAGTAGATTGTCGGCGCAAAGGTGTTTGCGAGGCAGGCGTGCGGGTAGCAGGAAACAACGCGCGTGCGAATTTTTGTGCGTGGGAGCGTGCGCCAGGATGGGCAACGGTGGCGCGACGGACGCGAGACGCGGTATGGACGCGATAGCGAGCGCGATGAGATCCTAGGATAGATCCTCGTGTGCTTTTCACAGTGTGCCTGGTAGTACAGGTGCGGGAACAGTGCACCCCCGGTGCGTATTGCCGCGAAGGACGAAGGGCGCAAGTTCGTGGGACGCGAGGCGCTGCACTAGTGCGCGAGTGGATCGTCAGAACCCGAGTGTTGGCGATGCAGAGTACCAAAGGACAACCGTGGGTGCGAGGTCTTGTGCGCAGTGGTGTGCTAGTGCGGGCAACGGAGCACGACAGTACGAGCGACGAAGCGCGTTAGTACAGGGCACTAGAGTCTGAGACGCGGTGTGAACGCGATAGCGCCCGCGATGAGGATGGATCGTCGTGCGTTCACGGTGCGCGTGCAGTACGACTGTGGACTCGAAGGCGATCGTCTTCGCGTAGTCTACGAAGGGCAGATGCTCGTCTGATGGCGAGTACGCGTGACACGAGCACGACGTGCGAGCGGGATGGGGAAAATCGAGAATAAGAGTAAGAGGGCGCGTGCGAGTTGGGTGCGCACGCTTGCGAGCCAATGTGCTTGCGTCGCAGCAGCTGCATAGTCTGGCTACGCGCAGCTGCACCCTCATACCTGTATCTGGAGAAAGCAACATTATGCTGACGGCCAATGCGGCGTGCGCGGCGTGAAGTCAGCAATGATAGGCGGTAAGCAGTGGGCGACGGCGGCCATGTCCACACCCCA
>ALYI01003974.1:0-21790 GCA_001969225.1 Ceriporiopsis andreanae CBS 279.92 | reverse complement strand
TCGCACGCATCGCAGATAGGCTCGTGCACAGCGCTGTTGTCCCGCAGCAACTCTACTCGGACGCAATCTGATATAGCAATCCCGCTGTGCACGCTTTTCAGAGTTCAGGCCACTCCACAGGTAAGTACCTATCCTAGTTTTCCATCGCGCTATCACGGTTTTCCATCGCAGATAGGCTAGCCATCTCGTTCTGTCCCGCAGCGCTGTTGTCCCGCAGCAACGAGCAGCTGGTCGTGGTGATTGCACATACTCAGCATCCCGTGCTCCCTTCCTATCCCGCTGCGCAATGTGCATTCATCACATTTACGAGTTCAAGCCGACCCCGCAAGTACGTGCCGACCCCCGAGGTTCCTATTCTTGGACAAGCGTGCCGAGGTACTCATTTCTGGACATTGGACACGTACATACGCGAAGCCACGTCGGTATTCTTGGGCGTACGCAGCGAACCCAAAGCGGCACGTCGGCATCCTTGCTGCAGTAATTGGCGCCACGGCACGGCACGCGTCCACACTCCATATGTACCTGGGCGCAGGGGAGCGGGGCAGGGCGGGTGCCGAGCCTTCCCTTGAACGCGAACGCGGACGTGGACACGCGAGCACGCGAGCTCCGGTCGGGGCACGCTGCACTACCTATAGTACTCAGCTAGTCAGGGTGGCGCAACGCCCGCGCGCCTCTTGTCCTTCCCTCGACTCGGGATGAGCTGACACTACTGAATGAGCTGACAGTCCTTCTCTCGAATGAGCTGACACCACAGTCCTTCTCTTCTCTCGATTCTCGAATGAGCTCATACTCAGTAAGCGTCGCCTTCCAAGCACTTCACGTCCTCACGCGAACGCTCGCCCCGATGTGCGATGTGCGACGTGCGACGGACTCGGATATCTGTGGGTGACTCTCCGGGGGTGGATGACTCTGGAGTCAGTCTTAGCAAGATTGAATTCATATTGTATTGAACAAATCATTTATCTCGTCGCGTCGGGCAGTCGGTATGTTCTTAGTATGTTCCATTTCCAGCGCCCCAGAGATTAATTCTCACTCCCATTCCCGAACCGCGACTCTCCGGCATACAACCATGTTGTCTCGAACCCTCACTACTTATTACCAACCATTTCTCTTGTCGGTCACGCCCCAAGGCACCACCGTGTAATACTGAACACTATCCTATGTATGTAAGCACCCACAGGCGACCGAACACGACAGCTATGTAAGCACCCACTGGCGACCGAACACGACAGCTATGTAAGCAGCGCGCTGGCGAGTTCGCGAAATCCGCGGTTCTCTTCGCGTCGTCAAGCGTAAGTACGTCGTATATACACGCCCTGAGACCTGCGCTCCGCGGTCGAGGACGCACGTCACGTCCGTGGGTTGCCATGTTTCACTTTCATGACGTCGACGGCGTGTTCACGTTCCAAGCGCGAGTACCACGAGCGCGCTCTGGCGCAGGCTCAAATCTTCGTATGTACGAGCGCACCAAAAAAGCTATAGGAATCAGGATGAGTGTCGCCGACCACGCAGAGAATGCAGGATCCCCGCCCCGCCAAGGCTTTAGCTTTAGCTTCGAGACGGACCGCATAGCGGGATGATTAGGTATTCGCCGCGCCCCTCTTTACGCCTTCCTCTCCTTACGCGACCAGTACCAATACCAATACCCTGATCGTGCTCTCGCCTCGGTACGCGCGACGATTGGTAGTGCTCGCTAGCCTCGCAGCCCGCCGGTCGGGGGCAGTACGCACGATGATTGGGTGATCTACACGTCCGGCGGGGTAAGAGGAAAGGGAGGAGAGACAGAAGCCTCGCGGCACGGCAAGTAATAATCGCGCTTGCTTGGTGGGCGCCATCGCGCGCGTTTCAGCGATCGTCGCGTCGCGTCGCCTGGCGCTATCTACCCGACGGCGTTCAAACGGGGTCGCGTACGCGAGGCTGCGATCGACATCGCGCCGGGAGATCGCGAGCCTCGTCATTTCTCCGCGTTTGTCGTCGCTCGGCTAGCAGAAAAAACATATCGATAATCGACAACCTCGGAGATGCGCGATCTGACATACGAGACGCTACAGGATGAGGATGGCGGACGAAAGGATGGCGGACAAAAGGAGAACAAGGACAAGGTGAGACAATTCGTGCATACGCCCGGTGGCGGCCGCGGGGCGCGCTGTAGGCGGAGGACGGAGGGCGGAGGACGGAGCTGGTCAATGGGCGGTCATCGGCGCGGCGGCGCGTGCTAATTAATGCATGACTAACGCGTCCACTAAGTACTAACGTGTCCGCTAACCAGCCTGCGCAGCGCCACTAGTTCTGCTGAACGATGAACATCGATGAACGTTGGACACGGCCGCCGTCCGCGGAGGCCTTGCGTCCTGCGGGCTTGGAAGGGGACGCTGGCATCATCACTGATCGCCAGTGATCGTCATGGACAATACGAGGTCGACGCCCCGCGGATGTACGACGCCACATATCACGAATCACGAAATCACGAATCTTGAATTCGCGGGTGTGCCCGTAGGATTGACGACACCGCAGCCCGCTCGCTCGCCGGGAGCTGGATGCTGGAGATATCCAGCTTGGGCCCGCGGATGATAACCCAGGTGAGTGAGTCGGCGCGGTCATCCCGTGGGTGTCCGTGGGTGGTCCGTGGGTGGTCTGCAGGGGATGCCGTGTTGTCGCCGACAATGGCAAAGGCTCAGCCAGGGCAAGGGTGCTCAGGTATTCCAGTCAAGCAGCCGGCGCGGCCACCGTAAAGCGCACGACGCGCCGCCGTGCCGGCGCGACGACGGCGCACGGGTGAGTAAAGATACAGTTTCGAAGACGCGTCTACGCGTCGCTCGTTGATTGGAGGTGTAGGTGACCGGGTTCGGCGCGTAGTTCGCGCTCCAGCAACCTGCAGGTTCGAGTTCCAGCAACCTGCAGACTGCGTCATGCACGGAGTCTTCGCTAATGATGGAGCTACGAGCATCCGGCGGAGGGTTCAGGCCTCAGGCGTAGCGCAGCAATGTCCGGTGGTACCTCGGTCCTTCGCGAGAGTCTGGCAAGTGAAGACGAGACGAAGATGCGTCCCTCGTCATCGATCCGGCGCCCGGAATCCTCAGCGAAAGGCCCATTTCAATATTCAATACCAGCGCGACGACGACGACGCGCCCCGCCCCTGCCCATGCCTCGTCGTCGGCGCCGACATCTCCAGGACCGCGACGCTGGCGAGCTCCTCCCCGCCCGTGCGCATGTGGATCTCCTCCCTGATCCAGTGCATCGTCTCCCGCGCCGGCCCCAGGAACCGCTGCAGACACCCAGCTGCTATGGCCAGCTGCCGCTTGTCCGCGTTTTCTGGATCTGTGGCGTTCAAAGGGTTGTCTTGGGCGCTCGATGGCCCTGCAGGAGGGCTGGTTGATGGCTCGTCAGGGCCCTTCTCCGATAGCTCGGCGCTGGAAGGCGGCTCGCGATCGTCCTTCTCCGTTTTCTCCGGAGGAAGCGCCGTCATAACGCGGCCCTTGCCCTTGCCCACGTCCTTGCCCTCGTCTACCTCCAGCTCAGGGTCGCGGTACGCAGGCGCCAGCTCGTTGCCCTCCGTGCATATCCGCAGCAGCAGCTCCGCGAGCTCGATGGACTTGCACTTGTCGCTGACCGGGAGCACGCCCGCCGCACCGAGGTCCTCGATACTGTGGCATATCGAGACGATGGCCTTGAGTGTGATGTACGGGAGCGTCTCCGAGTCGCGCAGGCGCTCCGGGGGACACGAGACAGCGGTGGTCCGTACGATGTCGGTCCTCTCGTCGAGGAAGCGGCGAAGCTTCTTGATGATAACGCGCACCGACGGCAGAATATCGCGCTCAGACTCAGCTGTCTCCTCCGCGTCGTCCGGAGGCTCGGCCCGGTCGTCCGGTGGGTCCGAGTTCTGGTTGAACACCGCGATTTCTTTTCCATTATTTTCAGCCATTTCCGAGGACCAGGGAATAGCGAGCCTGCCCAGGCGGCGGCGTTTGTTCTGTAATAGGACAGACGAATCCTGGGCGAGGACGCGGAGAGCGGTCGCGCTCGAGCTGAGGAGGAACTCTTGTGGCGCTACACCGTCCCACAGGACCCGCCAGACGCCTGCGTTGCCGACAATAGTTTTCGAGCACCTCGCCGCCCAATTCACCAGCCGGAACTGGTCTGCGGGATAACTGGTCAACTAGGAAATTTTTCGCAGGGTCCGAGATACTCACCGTACTGGTCAAACAGCTTCACCTCCGTGTTCATAGTTGTCAGCATGTCGAAAAGCAACACGGAGGGTACGCGGACCGCCTCCTTCCAGCCGTCCGACTTGAGCACGTTGTCCTGCTCGCAGCAGATGCGGGCGAGCTCGTCGACGAACTTCGCGCGGAAGTGGTGCCCCTTGCTGGCCTCCGCGCTCATGCCCTCCGCCACCTGCGTGATCTTCCACGTGAGCATGAGGATGTACGGCAGCTTCGGGTCGTTCTCGCGGCGCTCGCTCGGCGGCGTGTCCGCGTCCGCGACGGGCTGCTCCCACTCGCCCGACACGACATCCATGAAGATCTCGCCGTAGTCGCGCGCGAACGCCTCGTCGACCTTCTTGAGCGACTTCACGTCGAGCGCGCCCCCGCTGAGGAACGGCAGGATGTCGTCCTCGTTGCGCATCTTCAGGCTCACCCACTCGAGCGCGCACTGGCTGCGCATGCGCGGGTGCAGGTCGTTGAAGCACCGGCGCATGTCCAGGCGCGACGTCGACCGGCTCGTGAGGAACCACACGAGCGCCTGCTGGTCGAGCTTGGCTCCCTTCCGCTCCTCCGCGACGATGTTCAGCTCGCGCCCCGTCCACACGGCCATCGCCGCGCCGCTCGCGCTCGGGCGGAACGTCGTCGCGAGCACGACCTCCGCCATGCGCGTGATGCGGTTGTTGAGCTCGGTGAGGTGCAGCACGCCCGGCGAGATGTCGTCGAGGATGATCAGGATCGGGATCACGAACGCGCTCGCTGCGAGCACGCACGGCGGCCAGAACACGCGCCACACGAGCGCGAGCGTCGCCAGCGCGGACTTGTACGGGCAGCTCGGGTCGAGCAGCGGCGCGAGCGACATGCCCGCGAACGCCACCAGCCACGCGCTCGCGAGGATCGTCACGGGGATCGCCACCACTTTGTCGGTGTCCCTGAGGAGCGCGACCAGGCCGATCACGAACAGGATGACCGAGGCCTGCAGTATCAGCGTGAGCATGGAGATGATCTTGGGTCCCTGCCAGCGTGTCCACCCGCCGAAACGATATTGCCGCAGCCGCATAGCTTCGCGTGTGGGAAGGTGTGTCGGGATCGGGATGTGGCGCAGCCATTGCTGCAACGAGAGGGAGAAGAAGGCGACTGAGAGTGAGAGCATGAGCGAGGAAAACCAGAGGCTGTTCACGGTCACGTCCGACTTGGCGGGGATGAATGCCGGTGGGGATGCCGCGGGGACAGTCGAGTTGATGAAGCCTACGCTCCCTGTTGTGACGGTGAAGGACGACAGCTGCGAGGAAATCTGTGCGAGTAACTGGACGGAAGTAGCCGCGGAGTCGGGCTGCAGATTTAGGATTGAGACCACGACGAACGCGGTGACCACTGCGGAGAACAATCCCGTCTGTGATAGACGTGCTCATGAGGAAGGGACCTCTGCGCGATTATAATAGGTACGCACGAAGATCAAGAGGTTGTTCACGTCATCTTTTAGCGTGTCGACGGTCTCCTTGTCCGACTTGACCATTTCCTCCAGCACTGGCTGCCAGTGCGCGTCTCGATCCGCAGTCTACGAGTATATCGTCAACCCATGTCGACCCGCAAACGTGGAAAAATGCGACACGCACCAGGTCCAGACCTGGACGGCTGTTCTGCTTCTCGGATGGTGTTGACATGCTCTTTCTTTCCTCTGGATAGCTTCCCGGCAAGCTTCCGGGCAACGTTTCGCCCCCACTGTGACTCTGCGATTTATCAGTGTCGATCACGGGATGTTGAGGAAGCGATTCGCGTACATGGTGGTCACCATATTCGCCCTCTTCATGATGTGTCGGTGTGCCACTCTTCCTTGATCCTGCTCGATCCTGTGATTACGCACAACAGTTAGATAATGTGTTGAGTTCCGAGGCGTTCCACTCACTCGAATGTGCGGCTCCTCCATGCTGGCTGCAACGCGGACACGGGGTGTACGACTCACAGGCCGTCCGTTACCGCGCAGCTTATATACGCCAGCCACCGCGCAGCTTCCATGCATCCTCGAGCGTGGGTACGTTGTGGATACAGAGTGCCACCCCATGGCACTAAGTCCGAAACCATCGACTAGCCCTTATCCCTGACACGCACCAGGCAACATTGCATGTCGAACGTTGATACGGCGGGGGCCGTGGACAAGGTTAGATCCCTATCTGCCCGACGCGGGAGCGGTTGGACCATGATGGGCTCGTGCGCTCGACGGTCAACCGCTGGGAAATGAGCACGAGTGCCTTCGGGAATCAGGATATGGACATCCGCGAGCAAGACGATGAACAAGTCCGTTGAACGCATGAGTGTCCAGACGCCGGGGACGTACGAATCACGTACAGCGGGTCAACGGGAGCCGGAACAAAGCATAGAGCGCACTAACGCCAATCTTCTCCGCTGACACTAGCCTCGGAACCAGCCTACATGAAAATTGCGAGCATATTTGAGTGGCGAGCGTTTGTCTTGCTCTTGTTCTCGCACAGCTTGGACTGGCAGTCTCGCACGCGTGCAAGATGGAAATCAAGGAGGCGTATTTGGATTTTTGACGAGGTATCGAAGTGCAGGGTGCTCATCGTGATGAGGAGTACTAAGACTGGGAGCGAAGAGTGCTAGAGGAGAACAAGGTATGCTTGAAACTGTACAGGTTCGAATAAATGACCTGTAAGGGCAATGATGAGGGTAAGCATTTGATTGACAGGTTAAGGTATTCGGTGACATTGTGAATCCACTCACCATGGGACAAAGCGTCATCGCTATGAGGGTCTGACTTGAGATTTGGATGGCGAGCATGTGTCTGCGTAGATACCACTGGAGGTGCGTGAATTTATGTCACAGGCGAATCGGTAATCTGCGCGATCGGAAAGACTGGTATGTGAATGAGTGCGGGGTTCGAGAGTGCTGCTGGGAGCCAAGATAATTGTCTATTGCCATGAGGTCATAGAACGTTTGACGGCTCTGAACGGGTTTGCGAGCGGGACGGGCAATACGTTGAATATCTTCACTTCGGTCTCGTCCTTCGTCGTGTCCGAGACATCCTCGACCTCCTCTTTCAGCCGTGCGGCTTTCTCTTCTGCGCGCTGAAGAAAGCGGCCCAAGGCCGCCGCGCCCTTTTCTACTTCTCTACGGTCGCATATAGACGACAGGCGGCGAGCGAGGGCGAGCGACGGGCATTCGGGACCCAGAGGAAGAAGCCCATCACCTTGGCCCAGGCGTTCGAGACTGAGACTGATAGAGACGATGGCTCTGACAGTGATGAAAGGGAGTGTCTTCGAGTCCTTGAGATACTTAGGCAACTCGTGCTCGTCCATAGCGGTCTCCTTGAGGAGGAATTTCTTTTCCTTCGAATATTTCTCTAGCTCCTCTAACAGCGTCAGTAAATGATCGCGGTCCTCGCCGGTGAGGACCGACGGTGGCTGCTCGGCGAGTAGATGGAGGGCGGTAGCGCTTGAGCTCAGAAGAAACTCCTGTGTTGCGAATTTTTCTTTCGTGTTGATGCCGGTAAGTGGCCAGCCTTTCGCAAACGGCACGACCATCTTTGCCAGTTTCGTTGCCTCCTTGAGGACCTGTAGTTGGTCTATATACGACGAACGCGGGATGAGCGCAGGTACGCACAGAGATGTATATGAAGTGTAGGTCACCTTCCTTGGGGCACTTGAAATTGTCGGGGAGAACTTTTCGATCAAGCATGTCGAAGAGAAGGACGGAGGGCACGCGTGCAGCTGTGTCGGAAGTGTCTACTTTGTCGGAAGTGTCTGGTTTGTCGGACAGTTTCTGCTCACGGCAGATGTGCGCAAGTTTCATGGCGAACGCGGTAGCGGGATCCTCTCCCCTGTACTTCTTGTCGCCGGCCTGAGTGACGATCGCCCAGATGAACATAAGGATGTACGGCAAGTCGGGGTCATCAGCGCGACGAGGTGTAACCCAGTCCTGATGCGTCTTTTTCGGCGGTTCCTCCGATTCGTACCAATCCCGAGAGAGGATATCCATGAATATCTCGCCATGCTCCTCCGCGAACGGCTGGTCGATCCTGTCCAGCGTCTTGCGGTTGAGCGTCGCCTCTCCTGAAGTCAAAGCGACGATGCCTTCGCGCCGATGCATCTTGAGCGACATCCACTCCAAGACGCAACGTGTTCGCATGTACGGCGCGAGGTCATCGAAGCAACGCCTGATGTCTAAGTCGTCTACCGAGGAGACGGAGGAAGATGCCCACGCGAGGGCTTGCTCGTCCAACCAGGCGTGCGTAGAATGCTTCCTGATGCGCTTGAGCTCCCGACCAGCCCACATATTGATCCCAGTCGGAGCCGACGTAGAAATTGCATTCATGAGCAATTCCTTGGCCCCCCATTTGAGAAACTGGCGCAGCTTTTGCAACCGCTCGTGCCGAGCAGATACCCAGTGAAGAAGACCAAAAGCGGGGAGTAAGATCAAGCATGCGACAACCACGTTGAGAAGCCGCCACACAATCGATAGCGGTTTCAGGAAGATCCCGAAACAAGCTACGGCTGTCTTGTATGGGCAGCTGGGGTCGAGCAACGGCATAAGTGACATGCAGACGAACATGCACAGCCAGACGATGGACAAAGCGAGGATGGGTACCGCAACGAACAGGGATATGTGGCGGAGATAGTCGATGAGGCCAATGACGAATGTGACCACCGCCGCCTGCAAAGTCAGGGAGAGTAACGAGAGGAGATTGTCGCCGCCGTATCGTACCCATCCGATCCAGCGGTATTGCCGCAACCGTATAGCCTCGCGCGTCGGCAAGTGGGTAGGGGTTGGGATGTATTTCAGCCATTGCTGGAGCGACAGAGCGAAGAACGCAACGAGGAGACTAAGAGTCAAGCTTGCGTGCCACAGAGCACACACCGCGAAGTTGAAGGGGGCTGGCTCATCCGCCGGGACCGCATCGAAGGAGCGAGCTTCCGCAGTGGCGTTCATGAATTCGCGCGAAACGCGAAAGGAGGCTGTCTGGGAGGATATCCTCGACAGAAATTGAGCCGATGTATTCGCGGGATTGACCTGTATGAACGCCAGAGATGCGACGGCAAAGGCTGTAACCACAGCAGAGAACAAACCGGTCTGGGTGGTCCTGTGAGCATAGATACGAATGACGGGCTATTTTGTACGCACGAATATCAAAAGATTGTTGACTTCTTCCTTCAGCCTATCCAGCGTCTCTTTGTCCGCGTCCTGCATTCTCTGTAGAATGGGCTTCCAATGCTCGTCTTTCACTGCGGTCTGTACGATCGATGAGCCACGGTCTTTCTAGCAGTGAAAGGATGAATACACTGACCATCTCCACGATTGGATCTCCATCCTCGCCCTTCTGACCTGCGCCATTCGGGGCCAACGCTGCAACAACCTAGGAAACCGCTTCAGAGCTACATTCTTCGACGCGACCAATATAATCACCTCGGCCTTTTCGTCTACATCGGTCTTGATCGTGCTTGGCGCCTCAATCGACACCTCCTACCGAACATCGACTTTAATTTCATAGGGAATGAGAGCGAAATTCGACGAACCTGGATGTGTGTGGCCATCTTTCGTTGCCACAAGAGCGAGAGAAATCCAGCAAACGAGTGCGCTCGCTGGCCATATTATCATTCCTATCAAGCGCTTGGTGTACCGTGCATCCAGTATTTTGGGCAAGGCTTCGCGTCTGTGTGGTAGAATTAGGCTTCGTAGAGCGCATCCCGTGGCGGGCGTACCACGCAGGTATGATGCGTTTCCCACGCCATTTCTGACCCCGAGTCCGGAGTGTTCGATAGGTGGAGACAATCTCTTCCGTTTCCCATCCCCTCGAGACAAATAAAAGACGAAGTGTCGGGGACTTCCTGAGGCACTCGAGCAGAATCAGGCCGCCGTTGAGTCAATGAGCCGGGATTTGCTACCTCCATGATGTGCCGCGTTGTCTCATGCAAAGGCAGAGAGTAGTAGACATCGGCCATCTGCATGTGCCGACAACATCAGTACGGCCACCATGGATCCAAATATAGTACCAACCTTCTGAAAATGTAGAAAGGGTCCTGATGAATTGACAGTGGGAGGCTCGACGTCATGCCATCGCAGAGCGCCTGATACTCGTGCGAAGTGGATAAGCATGTGTGCTACAGAACGGCAGCGCGAACACAACCCCGATGTTGGCAACATCGGGGTCCCTCATCCTTATTAGAGCTATGGAGTTCAGCAGCTCGTCTTCTGTTCTCATTATCAGCGTAAGGTTAGATCTAAGAGACGATAACTATACAGACCGATTCGAGGACGGGATCGAGACAAGTCCTTTTCGGAGAGACATTGCACATCAGAGAAACAGCCAGTGCGGTAGACGTGATACGATACGATCTTGAGCCTCTTGCCAAAGGGATCAGTCTCTTGCCTAGTTCGCCAATAGTGTGAGCTACGCCTCGAGACGGGTGGACCACAGTGACATACCAAAGCTGGCGTCCCATAGCAGCGGCGACCGGGGCCAGAAAGCATCTACGAGGCTAGCATGGTTCGTTTTCGACGTAGTCTTGCCAGGAGCGAACTGACACGGTTGTCGACTTGCTGAAGCGACGGAGAATGATGCGGACCGGGGACATCTCATCGTCCTCCAAAGACCACGATGTATCCTGCAGCTTGAGCAAAGTGATATGTCGGACGTTTAGTGGGAGAGATTTGAGCGCGGCCATGCAGAGCGGATGGCCGCCCTCAATCTGGCTCCTGGAACAGTCGAAAAGGGTGCCTGTGAACGAGCGTAGCGCGGTCAGTTGCGAGAGGCCAGCGGGGAGCACGTTGTGAAGGAAATCATGCGTGACGCGATTCTTTGCAGAGATGAGGTCGTACTGCCAGAGCAAGTTGCGGACGTTTAGAGATAGGTGTACTAGTTGCGGAGCAGCCTGCATCAGCAGTTGTACGATGTACGACACTGATGGGCTGGCGCAGTGAGGGTAATCGAAAGCTGAAAGTGAAATGGAGAGCCGCGTAAGCGTCTTCGGCAGGGGCGTCCCGAGGAAGACTTGACAGTAAAAGTCAGTGGCCCTTTGCAACTCCAGACAGGCGACTCCGAAAGTTGGGACGGGGAGGCTGTCGACCAGGGCCTTGCTCTCGCGCTTGCTATATGAGACGCTGTCGAGCGGAACTGGCGTTTCGTACATCAACAGCTTGTCGATGCGCGAGAAGAAGCTTAGGAACTGGAGGAAACCGCGAAGGCGGTCTCTCGACACGTAGCGACAATGTATCGAGAGCTGTTGCAGCTCGAACGCTCCGTGGGAGGAGGGAAGGTCGAATTGAGGCTCGTAAACAACTCTGTCGGTATCGGTCCCGGGCCTGGTCCCAGGCCTGAGACCATAATGATCACTGCTCGATGGGACGTCGTCCCACTCAAACTTGAGCCCCTTGATCTGCAGTTTCTTCAACCCGGAAAGCTGCTTCAAGATCGTAAGGAGGAAGCCTCTGCGAAGTTTTGGTCGCCATGCGTCTCCCTCATAGTCGGAAGTGTTCCATTTAGGGTGACCGAGCGTCAGGTCTTGGATGAATGCGACTGCTGCTGGGGAGGGTTTCACGAAAGCCTCGAAAGCCTCGAAATCAAACCCGGGGCTGTCGGCGTCGACGGCCACTGAGGCAAACAGACGTCTGCGCGCCGGTGCAAGCCAGGAGGAAGCGATGTGAGATGCAGAAGATAAGTCCTTCTTCTCTTCGATGTGGCCCACGATTTCGTCGTAGAGTTCTGTAGGTAAACAAGTGGTGGTCATTTGTGTCGCTGATGTTTGTATTCACTAATGACACTGATCTTGGGAAGAGATGAGGCGTCCTGGGTACCTGGACCTGATTTTCAAACGTTCGATGATTCAGCTTGAGCACGCAACTTTCTCTGCATACCTGAACCTCTCGTGGGTAGGAGGAGGATGTGTCGCGTGCCCGGTGATATTAAAGTTCAAGCTTGTGGCCGTAATTAAGGCTTCCGACAACAGTGTATGTCTGTAAAACTCAGCTGAAGCAAGCGTGCCTACCCATCTGGCCCGCCACGCACCTGCGAGTGACGAGAACGACGTGGTATGCGAGAGAGAAACCGCCATCAATTTCTGAACTTTCCGGGCCACATCAGGCAGTATCAGGCACGTCGCCCAAACTTGCGTTGCAAAACGCCTCGATGCACGACCACATCGCCTTCATCACTCACCACCATTTCCCTCTGCCTTTCCGCCGCAGGACCCTTGGCTGTTTGTGTTTATTATCCAGAAATAGAAGATTGGCGGAAACAACGCGCAGCGCCCCATAAACACCTACCTCAGCCTCCGACTCCTTTCTGCCATCGGGCGTGTTCAGGGCGTGTTCTCTACCTCTTCGCACCAGTAGCGCAAGAATAATATCAGAGCTCGTCACCGCGACGCTCGTTGCCGTGGAGTTTTTGGTCCCGCTACCCCGAGCTGCCCCTGTGAAGTCATCGCTTCAAGCTAGCTCAGGCTGAGGTCAGTGGCTGCCCCGCACTAGTTTTCTAGGAGCCTTTCATACTGCCAGTCGGCCATTACCACCTCCTCTACTTCATTTCCTCCCACTCTGCATGAGCACAGCACAGAATGTCACCAAGCGATGATATCCATGTCGACCTCGTCCTCGTATTCCGCTCTGCCTCGCGAAGGGTGCAGCCAAAGGCGCTCGCTCGAGCGAATGCCCAGCAAGCGTCCCAGCAGTACAGCAACCTCCTCGACACGCTACGCCGCGGTGGGTTGAAGGCAGTCGGAAAGCGCGGCGAGCGCGCAGGGCAGCTGCTCGTGCTCGTGACATGCCCGCCCGCGCTGCTCAAACGGCTCGCACAGCGCGAGCGACACTCGGATTTCCTCAGCGGCCTCCCGACGAACAACTCCATCGCGGCGGAGGACCTGGACGCCACCCCGCTGTCGCCGGCAGACCGTCTGCGCCTTCTGCACGCGTACATCACCTCGACACAAGTAGATGGCGGACTGGGCGTCGCACCGGAGAGCAAGGAGTGGGACAGAGTGGAGAGCATCATGGCGTTGCACGACCATCTGTTCAACGATACCTGGATTCGGGCATGGACGACACGGCAGCTGGGGCTGAATGTCCAGATTGACAAGATCAAGGAGCAGGTGCGTCGCGAACTCAAAAATATAGTCGTTATTGCAAACTGACATGGACCTGCGCCCCTCCTTGCAGTTTGGCGAAGCCGTCGCCCTGTACTTCCTATTCCTGCAAGGCTACACACAGTTCCTGATATTCATATCCGCCGCCGGCGCATTCTTTTATTTCTTCGCGTCGCCGTACTCGACGCTCTTCTCCAGCATTCTCCTCGTTTGGTCGGTCACGTTCGTCGAATGGTGGAGAATCAAGCAGCGTATCCTCTCCGTGCGATGGGGCACCCGCGGCTCGTTCCGCGTGGAGAAGCGGCGCGCGCAGTACCAACCGATAGGCTGGTGGAAACGCGAATTACGGATTCTGTCTAGCGTACCCGTTATTCTGCTCTTTGCCGGAGTACTTGGCGCACTGCTCACAGGGATATTCGTGTTCGAGGCGTTTGTCACACAGCTGTACAAGGGTCCCGGCGTCAAGCTTCTTGTGCGTACATCCTCATCCGAAGTGTCAAGACCGCATACAAAGACTGATATCCACATCTGTCTTCTCCTTAGTCGTTTCTTCCGACCGTGGCATTCGTGCTACTCGTCCCGAAGGTTCTGTCTATATACCACACCTACGCTGTGCGCTTCACGAACTGGGAAAACCACGCACATCAATCGTCACACGACGCGTCGCTGACGATCAAAACCTTCAGCTTGTCCGCCATCGTCGCGTACGGCGGCCTAGCGCTCTCCGCGTTCGTGTACGTGCCGTTCGGCGAGGAGGTGATGACGTTCGTGCAGCGCTCCTTATTCCACCGGCCGTCGCCCATCGGCGCGACCGCGAAAGGCTGGGCGTCGACCGTGCTCTCCACGCTCACCTCCGCGCCGACCACGAGCGTGTCGGCTATTGGAGAAAAGAACGCCACAGGCACGAACGGCAACGCACATCTGTGGGAGATGGACGGCGGGAACGCGCGGAGCAAGCTGAACCCGTCGCGCCTGCAGGACCAGATGTTCGCGATCACGGTCACGAACCAGGTCGTGAACACGTTCCTCGAGGTTGGCCTCCCGTACGTGCTCCGCGCTGTCGAGTCGTTCCGCGCGGGCAAGGGCCTCTCGGGCAACGGCGGCGCGGCGAAGAACGGGAACGGCAGTTCGAAGAAGCGGGTGTCGTTCGAGGACGAGACGGGCAGCGAAACGGCGAAGTACGCCAATGCGAACGGGAAAGAGGAGCGCGAGTTTATGGAGCGCGTGCGTAAGCAGGTGGCACTGCCTGAGTATACGCTGTTCGCGGACTACAGCGAAATGGTCACCCAGTTCGGCTACGTCGCGCTGTGGTCGACGATCTGGCCGCTTGCACCAGGCGAGACCTTCGCTACTCGTTACAACTCCTTTTACTGACAATTGGCTCACAGTGATGTCACTGATGAACAACTGGCTCGAGCTGCGTTCGGACGCGTTCAAGATCGCAGTGCACGCTCGACGACCGATCCCCGCGCGCACCGACACCATCGGGCCCTGGCTCGACTCACTGACCTTCCTCACCTGGATGGCCGCGCTCACCAACTCCGCGCTCGTCTACCTCTTCCGCCCAACGGACCAGTGCAAGGCCGTCGGGACCACCCTGCAGCACCACCACCACCGCTTCAGCAACGCCGACTCCTCGACGCGCCAGCTGCTCCTGTCCGCGGCGGTCATCGCGCTCGCGGCGTCCCACGGGTATATCCTGCTCCGCATGGTCGTGCAGCACCTGCTCGAGCGCGTGCTTTGGAAGGGCAGCAAAGAGGAACGCGAAGCTGAGCGCTTGGAAACCGCGGTTAAGCAGCAGTACCTCAGGAGCATCGGCATGGCCAACATCGCGTCCGGCGACTTAGCGGACAGCGGGATCCTCCGCGAGAACGGCAAGCAGGCTGAGGGACAGGCGTTCTGGGAGTACGACGAGGGTCTGGAAGAGCTCAGCAAGGGCGTTAAAGATGCATAAAGCATTGATAACTTGATACTCTAGCACACGGCACATCGGCTCTCCTACTTTCATGAAGATAGTAACGATACACACGTCTCGCATTGCTGTTCTACTGTACATACACGTAGCTAATGAGGCTCTAGGATATTAACATTGATGGTATAAACACTAGGGAATTTGCGTAAGATCTAATTGATTGCAGACACGAGAGACGAGAGACGGAAAACGAGAAACGGATCGGGAGTCTTGATGTTCTTTCGACAGAGCCGACCTATATAACATAGGCCATGAAGCGTTTTGAGGATATCACGCGATGTCCAGATTTGCTGCAGGCTTCGCTCCGGTTGAGGGGGTCACAGCAGGTTCCACAGGGCGATTTGTATAGCATGTTCTTCGATAGCGTCGAGGCCAAGTCTGTTCCTCAGGAACGCTTCCCGGTCTTCGTCTGGCTTGAGCGCCAGCACAATCAGACACGTCTGGCAGCATATACCGTGTGCAAAGAATTTGGGCGCGAGGTCGCCCATTGCCGGAACCGTGTTCTCAAGGAATGTTTGTACGGCGGTCTGGCCGGCGTTGGTTGCCTGCGCGTAGACATGATCAGCGAGGCAAGATAGGTAGAATGCGAAGACATGGGCCTCACCTCTGCAACGACATCCAACCACAGGTCGGCCGGATCGGCGGTGTTCGCTTGCTGGTCATCCGCGGCAGGAAAGGGAGAGGGAGACGGTTCCCTGATCACAAGCTCGATGTTGACGTTGTTTGTGTCCGATTTCGTGTCATAGTCACTGTGGGACGCTTGAGAACCCCACGAGAGACCAGATCGCGTGGACACCTGGGACAGCAACGTCAACAAATCAGGCCGACCTCTTCAAGAGAGCGGAACACCTACCGCTGCAGCAGTATGATACGCTGGGTGTTCTGCTGGCGGTTGAGCACCGGCAAGCTCACGCGGGGTGGGCGGCCGGACTCGTATATTGTTGACCATGGGCACGAGTCTCTTGCAATTGTGCGGTAGGAGCTCATCGTCAGGATCGCCGTTGTAAGGTGCACTCATGGTATCGTCATCGTCGACATGGACTTTCCAGTTCGTGTCAGTCTCAAACGGGCTGGATGAGCTAGATTTTGGCTCGCTTGAATCCGCGCCCATGTCTTCCTCGACGTCCTCGCGACAATCTGACCGCCGCAGATCATCCCACGCGGCTTCTGGAGCCGCGCGGGGTTTCTGCAATAAAAGGAGGTGTTAGTTGAACGTCCCAAGGAGCCGTTGAGCGGGAAGCTTGGTGGGCGTACATTCATGGCATGCCGAGCCCTCTTCCGCTCACGTGCAGCAACTAGATTATCCAAGGAGGCTTTCACGACAACTTCCACCGGCCAGCCGCCGTCAAACCGTCTCAAGAACGGTAATCTTTCCATGGCCTGGACAGCACAAGTGGTTAGACACAGCTGACGAAGCGGGTCAGCCTGGTTGACTGGCATGCTCACCTTTTCCCTCAACAGCTCAATCTGAAATGCGTCTTGGTCTGACCACGGTTTCCTCCCGTCAAGATACTTCTCGATGAGCTTTGAACAGTGTTTCTGTGTATGTAGTGTGAGAACGACGCGTCCGAGAGTGCCAGAACAGTGTACGGACCTGGAGCAACAGCTTCTGTTTCTCCGTGAGTTCACAAATGGACTCCAACGCTCCGAGCTTGCTGGAGTACTGGAGCGTCCTGCGGGGGATCAATCGTGGAGACATTGGTTGAATGGTGGCGAGGGGATTATGGGAGAGGACGAGGGTATTTCGCAGAGCGGATGGTTGTAGCTGACTTCGAAAGTCGCGACATGCAGCGCTTACGCGACTATTTAACACGCCAAAAATTTGTTATTTTGTGACAAGACTTGTCACTCTGTAGGTGGTAAAGGTCAATAAGTAGCGATGCTGGACGTCCGCCGTGTCGTTGGTGATTGCGGTTCACACTGACAGACGAAGCGATACACTTCACATCACCGTCGGCTGGTACTTGCTTCGAAAGTATTTGCAGATTTATCTGATTACGGGCGTACGAGAGACAAGATCTCTCGTCACGGAGAGGGGATAAGTATTCGCGATACTAACAGAATTAAATAAGATGACTAGTAATCTGGCGGAGAAAGTAGCAGCGATCGTCAGCATAGCTCCAACATTTTAGGGCCCTCTCAAGGGTACGCACCTAGACATTCTGCGCCATCGACGACGTGAAGAATCTCCGATTCATGGAGCAGTGGAAACCGTTTTTGCAGCATATCCCTCGTCCCTTGTAATTGCAGAGATCCATGTGCATTCGCGTGTCCGTGTTGGACGAACGCCACGCTTTCTAGACACGCGTAGCGCGGGTTGCTGAGGATAGATGCTATCTCGTCCCAGTATTTGTTACGCAGTTGAGACGCTCCCCAGAGCCAAACTTCAAACTCTAGATTGCGTAACTGCGGGCCTTCCGGTGCCGCAATGTCCGTAAGGACCCACGGCACCCATGGCATGAACTCTGGCATGAGGTCCACCAAGCGCAGCCGGAGAGTTTGCACTTTGCTGTTGGCAGAGAGGCGGAAATAGTCGCCAAGTGCTGTAAGACAGGGCAGAGGGTTGAGCACGCGCAGTGGAACGCAGGAAACGAAGCTCACCTCGTTGCGTCGATGTAGCGCGAGCGAAGTTAAAACCTAGTGTAAGATGCTCTAAGGCAGGGCCGAGCTGGAAAAGCAAGGCTCCCACGTGCGGTAGCTGTCGAGCTTCGATCACGTTGAGCTCAAGCTTGTTCAGACTTTGCCTGCATTCCGTCGACAGCAACCACTCTGCAATTGTTTGCAGGTGGCAATATCGGCCGATTTGGAGGGAAGCCAGACTAAAGGAGTTCCTCTGTGGATGAGGGTCCTCGCTGAGTACGTCCTGGCATTCTTCCCATGAGACAGCGTCAAGAAATAGCGACTGCACGCTTGGCAGAGCTAGCATCAAGTTCTCGAACTGGCGGAAACGCTCAAAGGTGCAAAATGAGAGCTTGAGCCTGTCGAGATTGGGGAATTTGGCAAATTGTACGGCTAGCTGGTCGATGTCCAGGGGGGAGAAGTCGATGCGATCGAAATGCACGACGTGCACGTTGGTGAGGAAGTGTACGAGGAAGAGCGGAATGTCCAGGATCCAATCCTGCATCTGCAGCAGGCCCCTGGCTAGCAGTTTTTGGTGCCACGGCTTCACGTGCAGAATGCGGATATGGACGGATAGATGTCGCGAATGCCGGATGAGTGTGTACAGCTTGTTCAGTTTCTGTTCTGAGTCGATGATGACTTTGCGAAAAAGGCACTTTTGGGCTATGTAACGAAAAGACCGGCAAGCCATCGAGGCGTTTTTGAGGGTCTGAACGTCTCGGGCAATTTCGAGGACCTCCGCGACCAATTCATTGGGAATATGAGGACGATTTGGCCGGAAGGGGACCTTCAAGAACTGTCCTGCAGTAATAGGGCAATGTAAGCTGAGAGGGGGGGAGGGGTATATGTAGCACTCACGGTGTGCCATGTTCCGGGACTCAGAGAGATGAACGAGTTCGACTGAGAGTTGCAATGTCAGCATGTTCGCTTATATATCACTGAGAACAACCGCTCGGTGGGATAACAGCGCCACAGAAGAAATGCTAAACAAAACGCACCAAAAGACGAGGCTACTACACCCCACGAACAACGAGCGCAGGAAGTTGTGCAGCATACATCTATCGCACAGGATGCGAAGTGCGGTGTTGCCTGAGTCGGATTGCTGTCTATATTGAGCAGTAAATCATCTCGTCACTGACAATGCACCTGAAATTAGAGACTTTCCAACAAACGAATGCGCTGTACGATGTGTCTCTTGCCAATAGGTTTGTCCAGTGTCGGCTATGCGAACGGCCTCGTGAAAGAATAGGAGTGTTCGAGTTCAGACATGGAAATCAAAGAACATTCGAAAAGGAACCTGAATGGTCGTTGGCAGGTCGTTTCGCGCAGGTGCCTGTCAGTGCGATGAGAAAGCGATGATAAAAAGACGCGCAGAGGCGCCGGCACCTTGCACTCGCGCCACGCGCTGAGGTTCTAAACGGGTAACACAGCATCCATTAATGTTCAACTATCAGTGTTGGTGATTTTCCGGATATCATGCGCGAGGGAAAGAGCGGCAACATTGCATCGATAGCTGACGTCGGTGTAACAGTGAGGTCCACTCGAGCCCACCGCCAGCCACTTCTGGGAAGCGCGTGTGAAGACCAACATCCGATCCGAGGTCCCCCTGCGCACTGGATCAATAAAACTAATGTGTACTAGAAGCTCGCGAGAGAGCCATATAGACTGTTGCACGAAATAGTGTATTAGGAGGCAGAGACCATCATAGATGTTGAACGATTTACGCCTCGTCCAGCCAAGGACCAACCAAGGACCGAAGTCGGACGTAGGCAAGCCCCGCGCATCGCGCATTCAAACACATGGCTATACTTGTACCTGTGCCGCGTGGAACTGGCAGTGCACCGGAATATCTAGGTGTGTTCCTGTCTTCTTGAACTCTACTAGCAAACTTCGATGAGGAAACCAAAAACAGGACCTGTCGTTACCGATGTATAACGAGCGAAAATTTCTGTACACAAGAATCAATTTATGTTCAGAATTGTATGTGCGTTATTCTGCGTACCTGATGGTCAGAATAACATCCATTTTATGTGTGTTCACGAGGACAAAGCCCACTCGCACGCGATGAAGTAGTAAAAGGAGTGCGTGGGTCGAGGAGAAGTCAACCGTGTGCCTTGTGAAATTCAATCAGGTTCCATAAAAAATGAAAAAAAGGCTCGTATAGCTAATAGATGCCCTGTCAGTCGACTTCTGGATGTTCGATTAGTCGCTTCGAGGTCATTGCAGGTGACTCGACCAAGAATAACCGGCATATCGACGTACTTTTCGCCAAGTTCGCTCGTCAAGTTTACTCCAATCCTACTATGTCTATGACCCCCAAGTGAGGCAGGCGTGCTCCACGTACAGAATGTATCCATCACCTCTGAGTCATTCAGGCAACACTCAGATGGTTTCCGAGAACGACTTGCATGACTCCGATGTACCAGAAATCCTGGTCCATGCGCAGCGAAGCTCAATCAGTCGGTCAATAGAACTGTGGTGAAACCAATGCTCACCCGACGGGACACAAGGAGCCGTGAGCGCAGCATCCCTTTCCGTAGCAATGATGAGTACTGCTTGAACTCGTATATTACGGTGCCTGACGCTTGACGCCTATGGAGAGGCGACTCCTACGAGTAGCGGAGTCGGTCATCTAGGGTGGAGCCGGCGGTGCTGAGAAACTGTTAACGCACCGTATAGAAAGCTGTAATCCTAGTAGACGACGAGTTGAAGACCGAGACATCTTCGCGCTAGTACCTATTCGACACTGATGGATGAGTGAATCTATGCGCACTACGGCACGCGTGTCGCTGCTGTGGTTAGCCTATATCAAAAGTGTTTAGCGAACTGACGGCAGCTAACTCGACGGCTTGATGGACTTTACCGTCCCCGATAAATCAGGGAGACAGTGTCAACTTCCTCTGGGATGCTGATATTCAGGGGTCCGCTACAGACGCACGATGACTGCTACATCAAGCCGGGCCAGTCAAAGGGTCAGGGTCTGCCCAATACTCCCTGAGAGTATCAGGAAATTCTGCAGCTTCCTCAGTGTACGAGGAATACTCGCCGAAGTCAGACAGAAATATCGAGCGGCCAGCGAGCATGACAAATGTCGAAATATCGGCGGAACAGTTCATGGTCCCAGAACGACAACCTGCCTAGAGCTCATTGGTTACGGATAGGGTAGCTGTGGAGGGGTGGAATTGACTCTCTATGGAACGGAGATTGAGTCATGGAAACCATAAGTGCAACGGAAAGTGACGGTCATGATAACAATGAGATATACGAGCCTTACATAGCAACATCCTGTACAACTGGGACCGTTTGTGTCGGTCTTTTGCCCTCCTGCCCGAGCCCTGCGGCCTTCTCTGCCTCCTCTATTGTGTACGCCGGCTCCCTTAACTGCTTGCACCGCCGCTTGTGGACCTTGCTTTTCCAATGCGTCCCAAGCGCAACGTCGCTTTCGTAATATCTGCCATTTGCCACGGAGAGTGAGCTTCTGACGGTTTGAAAATACACGACTGACTCACTTTGCACATTCCACGCAATAGTGCTGCCCTAGCCCTGGTTTTTCGTAGTCTATTGGCTGCGCTTCCAACCTTGCGCGGTTCTGCGTCAAGACAGGATCCGTGATATGAAAAATGTGCGACATTGATAGAACACAACGGAACGGACCTTAGGGTCAAGGTCGATGAGTTGTATCTGGTCTAAATCCCGTCCTCGAACCTGTACGAAACCTCAGAGAGGCAGGACGAATGTGATGAGCGTAGGAGACTCACTCGAGTACGAGCAGCTCTGTGGACATCTCTCTGTGCGTGATGCGTTCTTGACCGGCGCAGGCGACCCATTTGAAGCGAACGACAGGTATTTGTTTAGGTGGTATAGGTAAGTAGCCTTGTCGAATAGCCGTGGGGGTGCGCAATCCCCCTATG
>ALYI01003973.1:0-21841 GCA_001969225.1 Ceriporiopsis andreanae CBS 279.92 | reverse complement strand
CGCATTTCCCTCACTTATCCCGCGACGGCTATTTCAGGGGAATCCGAGGGATATGTGGGTTATCCCTCGGTTACACCGGCGAGAATAACTGGCCTGATGTGCAGTGCTGAATCGGCGCCAGCGTCTAAACGGCCGCGGTGGTCGCCATTTCAGTCTGCGTGCGGCCAGCTCAGTTGACAGCAACCACCTTTCGTCTTCACGTCCTTATATCCAGCTCTATCGACCCCGTCTCCTTAATTTTTAACGTTTCTCGTTGCTCAACTGGTCCTTGTTCCCCATGGCCGACTTATCTGATTCGAAAATCGACGAAGGTAAGCATCCTGAGGTCCTCGATGGAGCGCGTCTTGTGACCCACGCTGTAACAGCATACCAGGACGTCCGCTCGGACAAGACGGACACAAACTGGTTGCTGATCGACTACGAGGTGTGCTGCTCGCAGGCTCTCTTTCGTCTGTGTCTCTGATGCAGGACGATTGTCTCCCATCGCGCGTACAGTCTGATCGCTCGGATAAGCTGAGCTTGACGGCCACGGGAACCGGTGGACTGGAGGAGCTGCGCGACCACCTGGACGAGTCGAAGGCGTCTTACGCTTATGTGCGCGTACGCTACTCGAACGACAAGGAGTCGCAGCGGGAGAAGTTCATCCTCGTCGTCTGGATTGGGCCCTCGTGCAAGGTCATGCGCAAGGCCAAGGTATGCACCTCTCTTCGCGCGCTCCACGGCTCTAACTGACCTTGGGACCGGTTCTGTGACAGATTTCCGTGCATTCTGCAGACGTGAAGCAGGTTCTTCGCGTCTACTCAGTCGAAGTCCCCGCACGTGAGAAGGACGACCTCAAGGAAGAACCCATCGTTGTCAAACTACGGAAGGTGCGCTTTCTGTAGTCTTTTCTCTAGATGGAATCCCGCTAAATTTGACGGTCTCATAGGCTGGCGGAGCTAGCTACGACGGAGTGTGATTCTACCCGCATACCCAACACTTAATGTATTCCCACCTCTCAATCGCTTAACCAATAGAACGAGAATAGTCATCAATGGCATCTCCTTCGCCGCCATGGGACTCGCTTTTCCAGACTACTCAAACTGTACCGTCTTGACCTACCATGGTGCTGGAAGTGAAAATGCGAGGATGACCTCGGAGTGTCCCTCGCACTGACGTGTGCTCACCTACAGGTCGACTAGAAGGCGGTGACAATTTGTAGGACGGTGACGCTCGGTACGATCGATCCTGCAACAATGTCATCGTGCGGGTGGGGGACTCCTTGTACGTGTATCCTCCTTAAAGCTCAAATTGCTTCAAGTTCTGAATGCCCTCGCCTTGCAGCCTCATACCCAACCACTCCGACATCGCAGTTGCCTCCAGCTTCTGCTCGTAGAAATCGATGGATGGCTTGTTCCACTATTACGCAGATTAAGAGCGTGCGACAGCTCGGCAGAAGGGGGTGCACATACCTTGAGAACAGACCAATCGATGCGCGCGCAATCCTGGAATCCACGGTAAGTATATATGTCGTCCTCGCAACGGTTTGCTCACTTTCTCTTCAGCAACTTTGGCGAGCTCCGCGAAGAGCGCCTTGCCAACACCCAGTCCTCTCGTGTCTGGTTTCACGAAGAGGTCCTCAAGCTGATCGATGGGATTCTCAGCTGTTCGACGCGCTTGGAACGGTAGGCGCTACGCACGTAGATACCTGGCTTCCCCGTCCAGGTGGAGAAGTTGTGGAAGTACATGGCCATGCCAATAGCAGCTCCCGGCGCGTCTAACGAACCGCGGAAGGCTAGAAGCGTGTGGGCATATTCTGTCTCGAAGAGGTTCTTGCGCAACTGTCGTGCTCGCAGCATGAGCACTCAATAGCCGAACGATTGGGAAATCAACTGACCAGTTCTGGGGTTGCCTTCACGGAATCGGCAGCCTTCTCGTACGTGGCCTGCGCTCAAGCTGTCAGCTGGATAGCAGTAGAACTTGCACCAGAGATAATATGTACGAGATCTACGATCAACTCCAGGATAGTGTCCTGTGCAAGCGTGAGTCATTGTTGCACGACGCGTACTGTTCCTTCCAAGACCCTACCACATCCTCGACGCGAGCGGGTCGAATAAAGAACGACAGTTTGGACATGGTTATGTCTGAGAGAAAGAGCGTGAGTGTGCCGAACTGTGCGCCATGGGTAATAAATGAGAGATTATTCTACGCGCTTGTTTTTCGCGTGACTCGGCTGCTGAGCCAAGTTTTGTATGCGCGTGTTTATCGCCTCTGTCTGAACCTTATTCTCACTTTTCACGACGACCAAGTCCACCAAAATTCCACTCGCCCGTCGTCGACGCTAGCCCCGATCCACGACACATAAAACCATGGACCCTGCGAAACTGGCTAAGCTGCAAGCCGCGGCTGCGGCCAACAGGATCGGTGAGCTCGTCGTTCCTGCCCTGTGCGCGTGCCCACCAATTTTCTGACTGGTCCATCATGTCCGTGTCGGTTCGAAATAACAGGTGGAAAGGGGACGGTCCGTCGAAAGATCGTAAGGAAGACGAAGCCCGCAGCTGCCCAAGACGACAAGAAGCTCCAGGGCGCATTGAAGAAGCTCAACGTCCAGCCCATCCCTGGTGTTGAGGAGGTCAACATGTTCCGGGAGGACGGAAACGTGTTGCACTTCAGCACACCTAAAGGTCTGTCTTGTGATCTCTTATTCTCTGCTCAGACGCGGGTCTGCTTGCTTCCTGTCGTATCATACCATCGCGCTTTGATGCTCTTGTTTTCCCCGTACTGCAATTTCTCAGCGCTGACATGCTTGTCCCGCCAGTACACGCGGCTGTTTCCGCCAACACCTTCGCCGTTTACGGCACCGGCCAGGTCAAGGAGCTCACTGAGCTCGTTCCCGGCATCCTCAACCAACTCGGCCCCGATTCGCTTGCGTCACTGCGCAAGCTCGCCGAGTCCTACCAGGCGATCCAGCAGGGTCAGCAGCGACCACAGGGCGGCGATGACGATGACGACGACGTGCCCGACCTGGTCGAGAACTTCGAGTCTGTCGCGATGGACAACAAGGACGATGACGAGCCTCCCGCATTGGAGGAGCTCAACTGAGGGGAGGAAGGCTGAACTACGGGCGTTGCGCGGGGTGCGTGGGTTGCGGTCGAGGGGCTCGGCGGTGAGCCCGTACATACAAACGAGAGGAGGAGCGTGCGCCAGGCTGCCGCCATCCATGTCTTTCCCTTCTTTGCTGGTGTCCATGATTCTTCCAAAACCGTGCCGCTTGCGCTATCTTGCCTTGCGTTCTGTCGCTTGCTCTCTTTTGCTGCTGCATCTGCATTCTCCACGCTCGATGATCGTTCTGCTGTCTAATGTACGCTCCGATTGTCTCCATTACCATGAATCGACGCGCTGTATTACAACAGGATCCCCCCCAACATGCGTGCCAGAACATCGAGTTTGTTTGATCGATTATGTATACAGGGAGTTACATCCCAGATTTCTGTGTTAAGTTCATTGTCCCGTTCTGCACGTCTAGGCGTGGAAGGTGATGCTCCAGTTCCTCACGCAGCCATCTGCACCTGCACTTGCGAGCTTGGAGCTATCCAGCCAGAAAACAGAGTTGACGCCGCCTGCAGCGGCGTTCTTGATCGCGATGTTGCGCATCGGCTTCTCCACGCTCCAGACGTAGACGTGCGTGTCCAGCGATCCCGAAGCGCAGTGGCGACCATCTGCTGTCCAGGCGACAGAAAGAACGCGTCCGCTGTGGAATGACCACCGCGATGTGATCAACTGCATTGCAGTGAGCAATAAGAACTAAAATAAGAGATATCAGAGATTTACCTTACGATCCTTCGCGTTGTACAAGATGACCTTTCCGCTAGACTGTTCGTAGTGATTAATATGTTAGCCACACACAATGACACTGAAGATCAACGCACATCTCCGGCAGCGAGCAGCGATCCATCCGGAGAGAAGGCCAGGGCCGAAATGCTACCCTTGTTGCTCTCTAGTACACCTGTTTCCTTCAAGGTCTTACCATCCCAATCATACAAACGGACCTTCTGGTCCTGTGAATCCGTATATCAGCAACGCCATCTCTACAGGCCGGACGACCGGTACTCACGTCGCCGCCGATTGCAACCACCGGACCGGAAGCAGCGACCGTGGTCGGCGAGAACTTGGGCTGGAGGTCGAATACTTTTTGGTTTGACCTGATCGCCTCCACGCTGTTTACCTCGGCAACGAACACCGTCGAGTCTGCCGCAATGGCGATCGACTTTGGCTGAGACGCGGTTTGGAACACAGCTTGCCTAGAAGACGAATTAAACAACGCTGGTCGGATAACGAAACATAATGAAGGGACGACTCACGCAAAACTCGATCCATCAGTTACCTCGAGCACTTTGTCGTCGAGACCCGCACTGAAGACCTTGCCGTCCGATGCCGCCACAAGACCCGCCACAAGAGTGGAATGACCTGGGCCGTCCACGTAGGTGTATTCCGAACCAGAGAAGGACAAGACGCGTCCCTCAGCGCTGGCAGCCAAGAATGTCGAACCTCGCAGCGGAACAGCAGCTGAGATCGCTTTCGAGGGGCCCTGCACGAATATAATACCGATTACACGTGAGATCCTGTTCGCCCTCCTCGGTTTACATTTTCGGGCTTACATGGAGAATACGAGTAGGCTTGTCCCCAGTGCGCTTGTCAAAGACGTTGAGGTCGCCAGACATGGACAGAGAAACGATCTCGTCGCCTTCAGTCCACGTGTTTCCGACTTGTTGGTAGTCGACGCCAGCGCCGAGTGTCCATGTCGTCACTGCTTTCCGCGTTTCGACGTCCCCTACACAAGATCTGCATGTAAGCAGCAGGGTATGTGAAATGTAAAGGCGCGCTCACATAGCTTGACGGTGCGATCCACGGAGGACGTTGAGACCAGCTTGCTATCTGGACTCCAACTGCAGCCCATCTGAAAGTAAGTTAGACGAGCGCGCGCAAGAAAAGAACCTCAATCTCACGATAGTGCCTGAATGCGCGCCATCGGTGAATTCTGCGATCGTATCGCCAGTCTTGCCGTCGTACAAGAACACCTTCGCGTCTGAGCCAACGCTGACAAAGTGATCGCCCGAGGGCGCGTACTTGATATCCTGTACGAACTTCGTATGTGTCTTGATGACCTATATCCTCGTGTATCTAGCAATGTACATTGAATGAAGCGCGTCAAACATACTTTGTCGAACTTGAAGGGTACACCTGGCACGGTCAGTGCAGTCAGTCGACGTGATCAGAGGGGAAAGCGGGGCACAAACCATGGTGAAAGACGATCGTGTTGTCATCTCCTCCAGTAGCCGCTCGGAATGGTCTTTGATGGCGGATGGCGACTGCATTGACGACCTTGAGATGCACAGTATGGATTAGCCCGTTGAATTCTCGCGGTACAGGTACGTACCTTCGAGTGTCCGATGATCTCTCCCGTGGATGACCCGCTATCCATCATAAACGCGTGACCAAACCTACCGAGATGATATTTCAGTTAGACAGGTGTCTTGACTTAAGCATGGCAAGGACTCTGACTTCTCTCTTCCATCTCCAACAGCAATGATCCGCTTGCTCTCGCCGTCCCATTCGAGGTCCTTTCTATACAAGATCAGTTAGCCGCACGGCATCAAACAGCGCACATATGTACACACATGCTGCCAGATATGACTTTATATTCTCCTTTCAGAGACTGATCCTCTCCCGCGATGTCCCAGATGCGCACTGCAAGTCAGATCAGTAAGAGGATGCGTTGACTAATTTCGCGACGCACCTGTCCCGCTGACGTCTCCTGAAGCGCAATAATACCCTGATGGGGAGATACGAGCTACTGTGGCATTTTGGACATGCCCTGAGTGTGCAATGACTGCTGAAGGGTTCTGGTAGAATGGTCAATCACGTCTAAGTGGAAGGGATCTAGGTGAGAAAGCACCTTCAAATCGCGAATCTGGAGGCACGATTAGTATCACCAAACGAAATTCACAGTTGTCTCTACGCACGATGACAGTCCTGCCATTCGTGTAGGCGATCTTGTCCTTGCTGGCACTCAGCTTGGTCGCTTCGCCTCGAGAGGTAGCAGGATTGCAAGGAATCAGATCAACTTTCGTGAAAGACATGGCAGTGTTCTAGCTGTTGTTTTGATCAACTGGTGTCTTCCCAGTTCGACAAATGCAACTAGGTACCTTGATGAGTGGGGAGACGAATGAGTCTTGATACAGAACGCGAGCTGTGTATGGAACGCGGGCACCTAACGAGACTGGAGTATGACGAGCAAAAGTAGACAATTCGAGGGCGTACAGATCGTAAGCCAGAAACTCGGTGTATGTGATGGTATGAGTTGTGTACCGCAGTGTCTCCAAAGTGTCTCGGTCACGGTCGCGCCGCAGCGACTTGTATGAGATTGGGCGCTTGTTAATCAAGCGCCGAAGGGATCGCGGGCCGTTGTCTGCCGTTGTGGCGTGTGCGAGACGGAAATAAATGAACGGATTCGAATCGCGATTCTATTTACCTCTGGGACACATATAAAGCTACGAATGCTGGAAAGACAGTATAGCTCAAAACCTGACCGCTACACTTCACTAATCTCTGCGCTTGTACTGTTCGTCGTGTACAAGGGATGAGAGTGATTAGCAGGGTCGCCATTTACAGGATCACGCCGTCTCGGAATATGACACCTTTGAAACAAAAAAAGTAATCAGTTTGACTTCTATTGCAGGTCAAAGAGACACACTCTGTGGATGTTAAATCAATGATAGTAGACGCTGTAGTAGCGAGTGCCTTGTCTAGGTGTCGGCCATCGGCCGCAGATCTGCGTGTTCTGACCCTTAGACTTTTGCGTGAAAGACACGCGAAAGCAACCCACACAATGTTACACAACTCCCCGTTGTCCATCAAGGATGTCATCAAGAAAGACGACAGAATGACGCTGAGAAAGATTCGTGAGTCACGAACCGCCACGGCCTATTGGAACAAATCTTACTTGATCGCTCCTCCTGAGAAATCGCATCAGTATACATACACTCAACATCTTGACGTGACAACGTACCGGGAATCGCCAATATGATGTCCATGACTACTAAACATAGTTTTAAGTCGGTGACACGTCTTATGAATAATGGAATACTACATACTATTGAGATCAATCCATGCAAACACCTGGACATGAACGATCAGCAATTGGCGTGTAGCTTAGCGACACAGCATTGCAGTATAATAGACGTACCATTACGGCGGCGTTCATCAAGACCGTAAAAGTGAGATAAGCAAGACCATGTTCCCTTACTATGGAGCCCAAACGCGAAGTCCAGACATGGGTCTTCCGTCGCAAACCCCAGAAAGTCACAGCTAAAATTGTAGTGTCCCACAGAACAGCTTTCAGACGAACTTTGAGCGAAAGCCATGCAAATGACGAACAACCTACTGTACAGATAGAAAGCAAACATGTTTTCTTGCCCCGATTTGTGCGCTTCCTGACAGATCCCATTCGCAGGATCCCAACGAACGCGTATATTCAGAAGTGGCACTGCAATTATAGATCAGTTGCACAGCACGTGTGTCCAAAAACAGAACATACCGAGCAGCGCTAAGACAAAGTGCCCCAGTGCGAAGACTAAACTCACGAAGGGTACAACCTTATTGTCATTCCAGACGGCTCGACTGTGTACGGAGATGAGCATGAATGAAACCTGTGACACGAGAGAAGATATCTTACAGTCGGCTCAACATATTCATGCTCGAAGTGCATACGCACACATCCACGAGAATCTGAGGCAATATCAGCTCAAGTTTGACGGCTGAATAAATGACATGACGAACAATCATAACGGTCATAATCGCTGAGAAGAATGGTCTGGTCAAGACATGTTGCTGTGAAAGAGTACGCATGTTGGCATACCTTGACAGTTAAGCGGGTCCTCTGCATACCAGTGCGACGCAATAATTCTTCCAGCTCGTCGGTACGTTTAATGATATTCTCAAGAGGAGGCTTACCCGCACACGTTAGCTATGACGAATAAATATCGGCCAGCGAGGTAGGGAACCTGAGGAACGTATGTCAGAGTTGCACAGTAAAGCAGCATGGTACACGACTGACGTGCGTTAACCAGCAAAAGGTGAGATGCCCAGAGGCCAACCCGAGCTCCACGCGGTCGAAGGTCGTAAAAAGATACCAGCTATTGCGACGATGAGTTGCGCGTGCAGCAAGGGATCTCTGTGGACACCCACGTGAAAAGTCCTAGGGTGAACAAAGAGACATCGGCTGAAGCAAGAGAGCAGAAGTGCAGGACCTCCGGGCTCTGCCAGTCGACCATTAGGAATCTGTGATGAGGTATGGAGGGGTCGGAGTAAAGGCCACGATGATGATGGCGAGCAGGCAATACCGCGGCGAGAGGAGGTGCTGGAACGAAAAGAGTTTGAGTCCGATAATGGGTCGTCGCACCATCTGATTTATGGTGAGTGGTTCCAGAACGGCTTCACAAGTAAGCGTATACATGAGTCCCTTCTGAGTAAGTGCTCGGGTAGGTTATAGCGCTGCTGCTGCGCAATTCAATCCCGCGACTAAAGGTCGCGGGAACGCCATTGAAGTAGGAGCTAGCTGTTCACGCGCCGAGCTGTCTCCGCCGCCGCTAGCCTGGTCTCCAGGCACACGAAGAACAACCTTAGCACCATGTCAGTCCCTCGATACCGATAAGAAATCAGGGCCTACCAGTCTGAGAGCTGAAGTGGCAACGGCAGCGCAAGAACACGATACACAATTGACCGCTTAGTGCAGGATCGTGGAGGTTATTGTGCGATCCCGGTTTCGTTGCCAAGTCATATATGAATTGTACCGCCGGGAGAAGGTGGACGTCAGGCTGCATGGGTTCTGCCGTTGCGTTACAACCCTCGTCGCAGCGGTGACGCCCAGTCAACTTCGTGCGAGGGAAGCGTCGAGGACTTCTTCTCAAAAAGGATGAGCCCTGCGAGGGAATAAAACCGCAGGAATTCGACGACTAGCCATACCTTCGACGTTACGTACCGCCCGACTGCCTGTGAGATGTGTACCAATAACAGACATTCAGCGAAGCCGGTTGCTAGCCCGGAACTTGATGTGTCTCCGGTACCGTGTGAGTATCATGAACTCCTGTGTTCCAAGTTTGTGATGAGCTGAAATTGGCATTTCCGCATGTAGGAAGATTTACTGCTCAGTCAAGGGTGTCAGTCTAACGGGCAGATTTACGTACGATGAGGACTGCAGTTCTGAATCGTCGAAAGCATCGCCAAGATCACCAGAAGGCAGACTATGACTGCGCTGAAATTTCAAGTGTCAGTCGTTGCACGATGATGTACGTTCGTTTGATCACGCACGCAAATGCACCTATGAAGCCCTAGACCACGAACGACCCGGTAGATAAGCGACGAAGTCGGACAGGCCGCAGACTAAAATCTTTACTTCTCACGGTCTACCGACCACTCGAGCTCAGTGGACCGTCTGGTCTGTCAAAAAGGCCGGAACATCGAACGTCGGAGGTCGTAGTAAAAGGGCTTGATATTGGAGACTGTCGCGCAATTTCAATGAGTACTGAGCAACAGAACAACGAGGTAGAGCAAGACAAACTGGAGTGGAAAACAGTCCGTGCCACGGTACGAAACGCCGATGTCTTCCGGAGCGCTGAGCACTGCGTCGGAGCTTTGTTCCTTCAGGCGAAAAATGCTGTCGAAGGAGGACCTGCCAGCAACATGTCATTGCTTGAACGGTATGGATAGGGCGCCGGTTGAACGTATTCGTGAGATTGGCCTGCACAGGCAACTACACTAGCGAGCACGACAAAAACGCCATTAATACTTGGGATCGTCATCTTGTTCTGTTGCGACTCTGTGGATACTAGGGACACGATGCCAATCAGCGCAGCGTGCGAGGAGCCATTGCTGCGATGCAATCGGCTACACACGGATCCGTGAACTATTCTGCTGCTCTCCAAATAGTCCATGGCATGATTACCGGATACTGGAGCCAGTCGCATCGAAGAATCGAATAATACATGCGGACGTGCCAGGATTGCAGTGGCCGTAGTATGCAGGTTGGGTTGACTGAAAGGCGCCCGGCGCGTCGCGATCGCGGCAGGAACAAACACAGCAAAAAAAACTCATGGTCACAGACCGGCAGTGAGACAGATGCAATAGTGACCACGACATGTGCACTGGACATTCTGACCAGTCTATGCATATCAAAACATCGCTGCCAAGTCACAACAGTCGAGCAACGCAAAACATGCGTGGAAAATGGTCTCCCATACCAAGAAATGCAACACGACAAAGCAACGACAACGAAGGCTAAAACATGACATCAAGATCATACGAGTAGACATGCGCGAACACAACATTTTATACTTTTGGGACGGGCGCAAGGCCGTCCGAACTGGACCATGCTCATCCAGGCCGGAAGAACCGCGTCCGTCCTGCCCCTGCCCATCCGACGACATCAAGAGACTACGGTTTGACCACCAGCTCACTTCTGAGGTGGTGCACCGCGTCCCCGGCCGGCGCCAGGCCCGCCACGTCCACGGAATCCACCGCGTCCTCCCCGGTCGCCGTTCATGGGAGGGCCACGCGGAGGCGGCCGATCACCACGCTCCTTGCGAGTCTCGACAGAGATGCGAGCCGGAGCACCCTCAGACCCGTCGCCAATGCGAATGCCACCCTCGCCACCGGCCGCCGGAGATAATGAGGCAACGATAGCACGGCGGGCAGCATCTAGGGTTGTGAACTCCAGGAAAGCACACGCCTTGGAGCGCACGATCTCGAGCTCCTTGATTGGCCCGAAACGCTGCGTCAGCACGCTTCGTAGAGCATTGTCCGAGACAGTCTCAATGACACCCTGTGATTGCAATCAGTACCTAAGTATCACAGACGATACCATGAACGTACCTTGACGAAGCACTGCGCCGTTGTGACCGTGGTTGCTGCGATATATGCGGGATGTGACTGGTTCGCGGGGCGGCCATGAGGTGCGGGAGACTGAGGGGTGCTTGTGGCGGGCGGGGCAGGAGAGTTAGCGACCACGGGGACTTCGCTGACGCCACGGGCTTCCTGCGCGACTGCCGAACCCCACTTATTCCGCCCTGCTGCCGCAAGGTCGGCCCAGGTCTTGGGAGCCGAAGGTGCGCTGGGTGTTGGTGCAGAAGGGGCCGGCACCGGCGCGTGAGCCGCAGCTTGTGGCTGCGCAGGTGGGGCGGCCGGCGCCGGCGACGGCGCAAGAGGCTGGTGTGCAGGGGCAGGGGGCGAAACCGGCGGCGGCGAGGCAGTGGCAAGGGGTTCAGGAGCAGGTTGCGACGGAGTCTCAGCAACAGGCGCGGGAGCAGGCTCCGCGACGGGCTCATGGATGCCATTGGTCTGCTGCTCGGGAACGGGCTCTGGCTCTGAGGGAGCTTCCGGTTCTTCGGCAGGAGCGGCAACGGCAACAGGAGCGGGAGTGGGCACGCGCTCCGGTACTGGTTCTACAACAGTAGCAGGGACAGCAGGGACAGGTGTCGCAGGTGCGGGGGGCGGGACGGGCTCCTGGACAACGGGAACGTCAGGCCCAGGAGCTTCAGAGGACTCCTCGCTTGGCTCATCCTCGACGGTCTCCTCCTTCAAGAATCGGAAGATGTCGTTGAGCACGAAGTATCCGTTGGGCTGCTCAGCCAGGAAGAAAGTCTGAACGAATTTTCGCCAAGGCTCTCCCTGGTTCGACATCTCACCGATTACCTGAATGATGATACCGCCGTTTGCAGACGACTGAGCGTCAACCGAGTGGATGAAGACCTTGCAGTCCTCGAAACCGATGGAGGTGATCTTCGCATGGATTTCCTGCGCGGAAGCGTGTGTCAGTTGACCTGTATCGTTACGCTCGGCAGTCACAGTGGCCAGGAAAAAAACGCGCGTGCAATGACGTGGACGTAGTAGCAAGGAAGAGCTGCACGACAAGAGCCGCAGAGATGATGAAAATGCACGCGCGAGCAAAGTCGAGAAAGAAAATGGGGATGTCGAGTGCATGACGCGTCTTGCGACACAGACGAACGCACCTGTTGACCATAGCATGGTTTCCCGTCCTCGCCCTCCGTACCGTGAATGAAAGTAGACGCTTTAGTGTAGAAGCAATGCAAACGATTGGGTTGCTTGTTGACGAAGGTATAGTATTGAGGGACGAATTGCCAGCCAACTTCGGACGGGTTAACGGTGGCGGTTGAAGTGTTTGTCATGATGTTCCTAGATTTTTTGTTGAGTAAGACTAGCCACAATAGAGGCGAGTCTTCGCTATGGCGTACCGTGGGCGAGTGAAAGGGCAAGGAGACCGAGAAGAGTGAGGAAAGAGAGCGCAGGAGCCGGAGAGGCAGGTGAAGTCGTCGAGAGAACGATGTCGAAGGAACAAAATCACGATCTAGCGCCCGACTTACGAAAGTTATCCAGGCTCTGGCCTAGCCACTATTCAAGCTCAGATAACCATATAAAGTGCCGGTAGGAGACTGATGATTGTCTGGATGTGGCAGCTCCAATGCCAAGTACTCTGAACAGCTTGTCTATCCAGCGTTCAGCAGCTTGCTTTCGACCACCACTATCACGATGGGACTCAGTACGCAAATATGGCTGATTTTATTATGCGTTATTGTATTCTGCGTGCCGGGAAACGGTGTCTACGCCTTCGGCGCGGGCAATATTCCAAGGTCTGTCTGATCTTGGTGGTCTCTGGGTGACGGGGTATCTGAATCGTGATGGCAGCTTCGCATATATGGAAGGGAGAGCGTTCAGACATGGAGATATTGTGAGTTGCCACGAAGAATTTGCGTGCAACTTGTCGTGACCGCCATCAGGAAGATACATTGGCCGACCTGCTTAAGAAAGCAGCTGGCGGATTCGCGCTTGGCTCTCTTATTGGAAAGGGGGGCTCGAAGTGGGGAGGCCTGGACATTAAGCGTGTATACTTTGGGTGTGTGGACATTTTTGCGACCGAGTGAGCGGCGTACTTAACAGGTTTTTGGTAGAAATTGGTTGAGGGATTACAGCCAAGTGGGTATTTACGTCGCATGCACGCGTTTTGTCTGATTAATCTCGCGCAGGCCGTGGATGTTGCGGGTCTACAGAAACTGCCGTTCCAGGTATGTGCTTACATGACCAGGAAACGTTCGTTACCTGATCGATCCCGTCACCAGACAATCATCAACCTTGTGATGGTCCTTGGGTTCCTTGTACGTGCTGTCCGTGTCGTACACACTCGCACTCGTATTCATTCGTTGCTGACAGGCCAATGGGTACGCCACGCACGAGTTCGAAGTCACGCCTGACCGTCTAGGCGTTTACCTTCCTGTGAGCGCAGTAATGGGGTCTCCCGTCAGATGCTGATGTAGCCTCTCTAGACGGAGCACATCGATAACCCCAAAGGCTATCCTAATGACGCCAGGAACTATACCCCCAAGCTGCGGCCGCCCGTTGATGTGAGTGGCAGCGCCAAACGTCCGTGCCCTGCTAACAGTTCGGACATAGCCTCGCGAGCTAGAAGTCGATCCTCATACGGGCATGAAAAACTATATTGCAAATGGTACGCGGTTCAGCTAGAAAACAACTGGCGCCGAGCTCATTATAGTCGCGTGACTTCAGAGAATGGCAACTGGGACACGTCCAAGGGGCTTGTTCGCCGCACACTCGAGCGTTGTATCCATCTGGGCAGGCAACATCGTGCAAACGGTCAGAAGCAAGACGAGTACGAGGCGTATCGCCTTCTCGGCCAGGCGGTGTGTAGGACTCTCTGTTTACTGTACCATCATCGCTTATCCAGAGCCACCAGCTACACACGCTGGAGGACTTCGCTGCCCATTCCAATTTCTGTGAGCTTGCGCTTGTCAATATGGGACATCAGAACGTCTTCGTCCACGTCGGCGATCAAGTGCGCATACAGGCGCCCGGAGGCAGATGGGTTGCTCCTCTCGTGACTGGTACGCTGTTGCTCAATCGAAACGCAAATGCGTGCTGACTGCGACGACGAAAAGGCACCTTCGGTTCGTCGGACTTCATACACAGTCTTCTTGGCGGTGAGTCCCGTGACGTGAGATGTGGTGCATATAACTAAGCGATTCGCAGAGGCAACGGATCACATTGTACGTATCTTAAGTCCGTGAACTAAACCTGGTCTTCATCTCTGATCATTCACGGTTGGATCGCAATACAAACAGAGTCAAGTACGTGCAAATATTATCGCGGTCTCGCATATACTAAGGTCTCATCGTCTAGGCCTCAGTAACGGACCTGAACGCTGCACTTGACAAGGCTCGGGCAAAATCCGCAAGTACCCGCGGGGCAGACCCTGCCAGCACATTGCGCGATTTGCTTTTCAATCTGCCAGGAGGTAGTGGAAGCGAAATGGCACGCGAGATGGACGGCATTGAGCGCATCCGTGCTGGACCAGCACAGGGCGGCAAGCCACCAGATCAGTTGAGCCCGCAAGAGATGCACGCCGTGTTATGGCAGGTCCTCAGTTTCCGTGACTCCGGTGAGCTCGAGTTGCGTCCAACGCGAATAGAATACAACATGCTGACTTTTTTGCCATTCTACTAGTTGTAAAGAAGATCGAGAAGACTATCGGTAAGTGTCATTCGCTGATGACTCTCATGTCCTGATTTACTCATCATCTGCCGCAGAGAAGATCCCTGGACTCGGTCCGCTCATTGAGAAGCTGATGGACTCGATATCAGGCAAGTGCCACTATGTTTTGGTCGAGCTCTTCTGATCAAAGTGACAGTCTTTGTATTTACGACGCTCGAGGTGAGCTATTCGGTTCAGTCAGCCCTCTCAGCAGACCGGCTAACTAGCAGAAATGTGTTCCAGCCATTCCTGAAACCGCTCATGAAGGTTGCTACCACTCAGTTGATGGCAGCGTCTGGGGAAGTCATCGACTCGCACGATCAGTATGAGGTACGCATCTTATTATTGATGCATTCATTGCTCTGAACGTAATCTTGTCCAGGTGTTCAACGACCCCAGAGCTGTAAGTGGTGCCGTACATCTCCTACGGAAAGACTCATCATCCATGAATACAGTCCGACCCAACCCACTCTTTCTTGAGCAAAGATCACTTTGTGCGTTCGTCTGCCGCTTTGCTCAAGGCCTGCGCTGAACTTTCTCTCTAGAATTTGATTTTGAACGAGGCAGCGGGCAACTTGGGGAAGATCGTGCTGGTATGTTACTGGTCTGCCCCCACTCGCGCACAACGGTTAACGGATACAATTTTCGCAGACACATACAGTTAACCAAGTCGTAAAGGCTTGGGACGACCAATCTATGAACGTTCATCAAGTCACAGAAGACATCCTATCTTGCCTGTATGTTCATTACGCCTGCAATGCTTGTGGCGATTCTTATCATGTCACGTCCAGCTTCCACCCTGATTTCCACGATCGCAACTCCAAAATCCAGAAGGAGATGCTCGAATACATGCACAAATGGGTGCAGGGCATGGGAGGCCGTCAGAATGATGTCCTCAATCGCCTTAGTAAGGAGTCGGTGCGTACGCACAAGAACATTCGACTGGCTGGTGAAGGCGGGGCGCCGGCTGCACAAGGTAGCTATGCCCAGAATGCAGGTGTGCAAGCGCAGCACGACATCCAAGGCTACGTGAGCGGCATCCCTGTTGTCGGCTCTGCTGCAAACTTCATTGGTAACATGAGCGGAGGCGGCGGGGGCGGAAGCCATGGCCACCAAGGAGGTCATCAGGGCCAATCTGGCGGCGGACTTATGAGCAACCTCGGTAATATGGGGAATATGGGGAATATGGGGAATATGGGCGGCATGATGGGCAAGATAGGAGAAGCACAGCACTTCTTAGGTCAATTCAGCCAGTCTGGTCCACGGAGAGATATGCCAGAAGACTTCCCTGACAGCGCACCATCATCGAGCCTACCATCGGCGCCAGAGGTCCCACACGCCAGTCATTCCACATACCCAGGTGGCGGCTACTCGTCTCCCAGTCGACAGTCATCGTATCCTGGCGGACCTGCTGAACCGTCATACTCGTCTAGCGCCTCGCCATCGTATCCTGGCGCCCCCAGCTCGGGCTTCTCAGGTGAATCGTCATATCCCCCGCCTTCAAACCCGTCATACCCTCCACCTTCGAACTCGTCGTATCCCCCGCCTTCGGGGCCGCCCTCGTTCCCCGGCATGCAGTCCGAGCCTACGCATGGTGGGTACGCCCCGTCATACGGTTCTTCTTCGTATGCACCGTCGTACGGCGCACCTGAGCCGACCCCCGGCTTCCCTGGTTCTAACGCTGGCTCTAGCTATGGCAGCTCGTACCCGCCGCCTGCTGGACCGCCCGGCGGGGGACCCGGCTTCCCAGGAGGACCGCAGGGAGCGTCAGGCTTCCCTGGCGCAGATCCATATGGCGCGCCTCCCGCGTTCCCGGGCGGCCCTCCTGGCCAAGGGTATGGCAATCCTCCTGGATCTGACCGTCCGTTTGGATGGTGAAAAGACCAGAACTTTCAGTGGGCGAACTGTAACGATATGCCCAGATCATTGGTCGGACACGGTGTTATACCAGTAATTTACTTTGTGAAGAGAACGTGCCACGTGCAACTTTTTAACATCCTAGCAGAGAGAAAGAGCAGCGTGCGGACCACCAGGGTTCGTTATACAATGGTTTACATAATCATAAGGAAACGGGGCACCAATCAGTCCATGTCCAGGATCCTTTCCTCTTCAGCATAGTTTTTGAGGGGGTCCTTCCTCAAAGCATCTCCCTCTGAACTCATCGTCACTCCTCGCGTGCCTACCGGGACGACGGGCTTCTCCTTCATCACCGACATAGATGCAGCATTGCGTGTAGTAGGCGATGAGGGCACCTGAGCGTGCAGTTGTTAAGTATCCAACTGACAAGCGAAAGGATACGACTCACCTCTTCGTCTCTATAAGGCACAAATCGAGGAGTCGAGGGTACGGCGGGTGTGGAACCGCCTGCCTCCGGCTCATCGCGGTATACAGCGATCTTTGTCCTCGGCTTCGCCGCCGGAGTCTTCGCTTGCGTACCATGTGCTGGATCCTCTGGATCGCGGAAGACAGCAATTTTGGAGCCGGACGCTACACGCCCCTTCTTCACTGGAGGTAGAAGTGTCGCAGGCACGTTCACGTTCTCGGCGTCCTGTGCGTCGGCTTCGTCGTCGCGGTAGATTACGAACTTCGAGGCGAGGGCCTTGCCCTTTCCACTGCCAGTACCAGGCGGGGCTGAAGGGCGCACCTCCTCTTCAGTGTCGCAGAATATAGCGAACTTGGAGGAAGTGGCTTTGTTGTTATTATTGCGACCAGAAGGATGATCATCGGAGTCGTCACGGAAGATAGTAAACTTCGATGACGAAGTAGCACTGGCAGTTGAAGGTGCCGAGGCTGGGGCAAGTGGCTTATCCTCTTCCGAGCCGTCTCTCAACACAGAGGAGGTCTTGTCATTGCTCGTGGTGGTAGGGATGGTAGGCGATTTGACATTCTCCGTCCCGAGCTCAGGCTCGTCGCGGAAAATAGTCAGCTTAGCTTTACCTTTCCGAGAGGTTGAGGGAGGTACGGGTGGCTGCACATCTCCAGGAGAGGGATCTCCATCGCGAGATACGGCATTGTAGCCCTTTGATACAGTCCTCTTGCTTTTCTTGTTCGTCGAAGGAACGGGCAAGGAGTCGATCCCGTGGGCCGTCGCCGCCTTAGTAGCTGCGCGTGTATTACGCGGTTTCTTCTTCTCTGGAACTGATGACACTGCTAAGGCACCTAGGTCACCGGCGTCCAGTGCCTTCGCCGCTCTGGCTGTTGACCGCGTAACGCGGCCTGAGGCAACGAGCACATGCGCCGGAGCGTTTTCTAGAGACTGATGATCCCCAGCCTGCTCGAGCAGGTCGGTGGCGACATCGGAGGTAGAGAGCACAGTCTCCTCGTTTCCTGCACGTCGTTCAGGCGCTTCGGCGGGACGAACAATGGACGTGCTGTCGCTTTGCTCTGGCCGTGCAGAGATGTCGTCTTGGCGTCGCTCATCGTCTGTACCCTCCTCAGGATCTCTGTAGATCTCCATCTTCGGCGCCCTTGCCGCCGCCTCGCGCTTGGCGCGCCCCGGTTGTCGTAGGGTGGTTCCCGCGAACTTGCTGACTTCGACCAAATTCTCCTTCACGCGCGATTTACGCGTCCCGAGTTCAGGCCAAGGTGCAGACTCCGTCTCCGGAGCTTCCGTCCCTGCCGGGTCCACGAAGACTTGCATTTTGGCGTTAGGACGCGGACGCGCAGTGCTAGCAGGTGCTGGAGCGGTGAAAACATCCGCCGCTTCGTGAGGGGCAGTGGGAGTCGCAGGAAGCGGACGCATGGTCTCACCAAGGACCTTACGGGGCTTTGTGGTCGACGGGGTGGCGATACTTGATTGTACTGTGGGCTGGTCGGGGGCAGTGGGGCTAATTTGGGTCATCAGACGCTTTTGAAACTCGCGATATCTTGACTCGAGCTTCTCAAGCGGCGCAGCTCGACGAGCAATGCCTAGGCGGTAGATTTCGTCTGCTGCAGGCTTCCTACCAGTCGCGGAGAATGAATTGGTCGATCAATGAGGAGTGAACATGTAACGCACCTGTTCGCCCGTTCTAAAGCGGTAGCAAACTCCTCATACAGAAGTGCGTGATTGGCACCAATCTCGTTGACAAGGCAAAACTTGAAGATAATAGCGGGTTTCTCCACGTAGCTTGCGTAAAGGACCCATAGTTTCAGGTACCTCAAGTCGCCCCTCCACTTCCCATCTCTATCATCTTTCAGCACCCGAGTTGCTTCCTCCAGCAGCTCAAGAAGTCCTGACTCCGCGCTAGGCCCCTGCGGGTAGTTCTCCACCACCCAGTAGACCAGACGGCAATATGCCTCGAGCGGGTCCGAGTCGTCGTCTTCGTTTTCGAGAGCGATTTCGACGTTGATGCGAAGCCTGTTACGTGTAGATGCAAGTCTACTTTCTCTCAAAGCATGTGGGGTGGAAAGGATTGCTGAAAGAGCAGTTACACGTCTGCCTTTCGCGAGAGGTTGAATGTTCTCCTTGGCTGCTTCCAGGACGTCGCAATCGACAATGGTAGGGAGCCGCTCGTCGTCGTCAAAGGCGTCATTATCGTAAAAGCTAGCCATTTTAAGAAGATATATTGAACGTGAACTGTAGAGAGTTTGAAAATAGTGGTGGTAAGGATGAAAGAACGAGGGACAAACCAAACCCAAGGCGCTAATCATGCATGTAATTATTGCTGCACGTGATCGTGTATTAGCGCGCGACGTTCATTGGTGGGTGCCGAGTAAGTGGCATTCTGCCCATCGACGACGACGACCTCCAGCTTGGACATCTTACAATAATGGGTAAACTCAACATCGCGCACCACAAGTCGTATCACCCGTACAGACGTGACAACATTGAGCGAGTACGGCGGGATGAAGAGGAAGCTCGATTGAAGGAACAAGCGCAGGAGGGCAAGATGATGTTAGCTGTGAGTCTCAGCAGCACTGACTACCATCTGCTAGCTTAACTCCCGCAAACTTTAGGATGCAGAGGCACGGATAGGTCTCCTCCGCCAAAGAGCTGGCGTACCACTGCAAGGTCAAACAAGGCCAGCGAGAGAGCCAGATGCGCCGCCCGAAGCAGGTCCCTCATCTATCACCGCTGGTGGTCACATAAACCTATTCGAAGATTTGGAAAGAGTGTGTCTCCCGACGATATTGATATCTATTTCCCGCTGAAATATCCGTTAGCAAGCCCTTCCGATGACAATCAAATCAACAAAGACCATTGCGACAACAGAACAAGGTATTCCCCTAGCCCCCACAGAGAAGGACCGGAAGCCATGGTATTCCGATAAGGACCATGAAAGAAACAAAGAGATTGACGGTGATAGGAGGTAAGTTATATTCCACCCTGGTCCTCATAGAGTCACTCATCGTTTCTCAGAGTTCGTGAGCTTGCACGGAAAGATAAGAACGACCCGCTTACGAGCATCAACCAACAACTTGCACGCCGCGATTCGGAGGGATCGAGGCCTCGTCCTGCTCCTCGTCGTCTACCCCAAGCTGGCGGTGGCTCTCAAGCTCAGCCGCAAGTGTCCGAGCGTCTCAGTCGCGAGTCGTCGGAGCGGCAGCGGGCCCTAGAGCTCATCAAGCGGAAGAGGCGAGAAATGGCGGGAAGTGAGACACCTAGTACTGTCCATGGGGGAATGGAGGGCGGGTATGGCGATGTCTTCAACAAACGGGAAGTCGAGGAAGCACATCGTCACCGAGAGCGTGACTGGCGGCGGAATGGTGACGGCAGACCATGGAGGAACGAGCGATGATGCAGCCTCGTGAGCTATCATTCATGTTGCGCAGACATTCAGTACTGAGAGGAACGCCTCTTGTCCTTTAGGCTCATCGTCGTGTGTAGCGTTGCATGTGCTATGTAAAGCGGCCTGCGCCGCGTAGCTGCCTCGTCACACGATTGCTAAGTAAACACGTTCGTCGCCCGCGTGCCTCGAGAGCCTCGCGGGTTGTTGCGTCGGCCTCACTTTGCCCCGTAGGTCCCGCCACCTAATATGTGGTCCCGCAAGGTCGGCGAACTCTGCGCTTCGCGGGAGCAGGTGCACTCTGTGACCCCTCCTGGGATGTATCGTGGGCAGAAGTCTTCTAGTTACGGTGGTCATGATATGTGAGCATGCGACCTAGAGCTCCACCTGCGAAATGAAGGTACAGTTTCTTAGTAGTTCCTGACGTCAGTCTGATTCGTGCCACAGAAGATCATGACAAATCCTGTGGCAAAGGTGTACACAAGCTCTGAGCTAGTTTGATAGATCCTTGCTGCTGTCCGTGCCATCAGCGGCCGGCGATATCAGGGTGGGAACCGAAGCTCAGCGATAGTGAGCACATAAACCCTATGACACGTTCTCATTGGGCTTTACAATATTTGTTACTTTGTTAAGCAGTCTCCTGTGCAGAATGACGCTTCCAACAGCGAACATCGCTCCTTGATATCTAGTACTCATATCACTCCATTGCCCCCATGGGACTAAGATATGCCCCGAGCACTTTCTGCCACTTCAGACGCCGGGTGGTCACATTGTGACGCTCACGTGCAGTGCGCGGCATGCGCTCGGCACGACCTTATCCTAAGCGCTGCGCGTCGACAAGGCCAACGATGTGTGCAAAATTATGTACAGAATCGTAGTACAGCATATACATGTTGTAAAGTATGGAGTTGGGTATACAAGATGTCTGATGATTACCTGAGGAGAGAATTGAGTGCCTGAAAGTACAAGAAACACGAAAATGCGAATAATACTGCTGCATCAAGGGTTGATGCCGGCTTTCTCGAGCTCGTCCATTATGGTCTGTGGCAAAACACGATGATCGTGATATCTCTTACCTGCCCAGGCCGCTTGCCGCCCTGAGAGCCCCTTCCGATAGGCATCCATGAACCGATGTGCCCGAATAAAATACCTGCAGAGCGAATAAACATTTAGGCATGGAAAATGCAATTGCTCGAATTACTGACCGTCTAATGGTATTGATGTCATTGCCGATCGCATCTAGAACTGCCACAACATTTGCTTCGAGGACTGCTTCCAATGACGAGAGTGGGAGCTGGCGATACTCGCGTTTTGCATAGCCCCAGCACTGCTCGATCGGATTTAGCTCGCAGTGGAATTTTGGGAGGAAGTAGACTGGAAATCCACGGTTTCGGCATTGAGTTTCTAGGAGAGACTCAACCATCATAGCGTGTCTTCCCTGTCAGAGGGTCATTATCAGGGACCATGACTCCAAAGAAATCAGTTTCAGGATTGAATGGTGTCCCATCCTTTCGCTTTTCGCGTCCAGCGCCAGCACT